>BJCO01466327.1:0-10475 GCA_018326465.1 Flaveria floridana
TTTATCATGTTTCAGGTAACCCCCAAGTTTAAAGTGGTCTTTTGAAGCTTACAATAAAACTAGGACGTGGACCTAGTTAAATAAATGAAATGTTATGTTATGGTTGATATTTGCTTGAATGTATTTCATGACTTATGTTTGTAATACCTGTTAAAACTATTAAATTGAATATTTACATTTAAACATAGCGTTATGTGGCTGTGAACAATCTTATTCCTCACACCTCGACGATTCCGCCGTCAAGGTTGGGGTGTGACAACTTGATCTAAAAAGTCCCATTCAAGAGAGTCGAAGGCCTTAGCAATGTCGAGCTTCATCAACAAGCCTTGGTTGTTCGATTTTTTGAGCCATGATATTACTTCATTAATGGCTAAGGGTGCATCCAGGATTGATCTTTTTGCAACGTATGCACTTTGCTCTTCTGAGATGAGCTCACCAATTACCCGTTTTAGTCTGTTGGTCAGCATCTTTGAGATTACTTTATTAATGATTCTGATTGCTAATTTGACACAAATGCACCCAATCTTATACTACTGATAAACACAATATACTCTGGTACTAATTCCGTAAACCTAATCAAACAATTCCTCTGTAAAAAGATCAAAGCAATTTAAAGGTCATTTAATTAATAATTAATTTGTTGATTATAAACCCAAACAAAATCTATTTATACAACAAAACGTTCACATTAATAATGCTAGCATAGAAATGGTACAGACAATAAAATGGGTATGGGTTGGATGCACCAAACCATTTTTTATTCCAAAAGTTTAAACAATTATTTATATAAACACTCATATATATTCAGAATAATATCATGTGCAAGATTCATGAATCATGATCGTCCTTATTTTCGTCTATTTAATATATTCACAACGCGTTCTTAGTTTTGTTTTTTTGTGCTTTATCAAGTTATATATGTTTTATTATATTCAATAGAAAATAAAATAAGGATTGAATGCTAATCAAATATGATAAATTGGATGGAATAGAAAAAAAAAGTATTATTTTAAGACTCGTCAAAATTACCTTGTTCTGTTGTTCAAGTTAAATGTTTTTTTTCAATGAATCTAGACAAATGAACATTAAGAGTTTCATTATCTTCAGAGTAAGATTTCTATTATTTATTAGTGAGTCTATAAAGCTAAGTTAACCGTGAGGAAATAAACCATCCAAAATAGTTTGTGTGTTTGCCGATAGTTGTATCAGCTTCATGTTGAAGTGTCTGATCCTAACAAGTGGTATCTGGTCGAGATTCATCGAAAACAAACAACATAACTTTTGGAGGAAACCAATATGATAGAAACATAATATTCGCCATTTTTGTGCGCCATGTTCTACACATTGAAGGAATTTTTGATTGTATGTATTCATAATTGTTGGATCAACTCGAGCCTTGAATAGCAAGTTTAAAACAAACAGTTTTATGATCTGAACAAACGGATTTGTGATTGGATATTTTTAAAAAACATTCACTAAGTTGTTTTCTAAATTCAAGTCAATTTTTATGTATCTGGGAGAGAGTAAACGTTATGGGTTTATTAATCGTTAAATCATCATTATTCTTGAAAGGATGTTCATGATTCATATATGTCATTATGATTTATGAAAATCATTTTTTTTTGTTTTTATGTAAACAAGAGATAAAATATAAATATTATTTATAACATATGATAGAGACCTATTTTCATTCCGTTAAAGACTTGCTACAATGGAACGAGTTCTATTGAATTATAGTTTCTAAGTATATAAGGTTTGCACATTGGATAAATATAAATTGTGTTCTAAAGGATTTACAAAGCAAGCAATTTATGAGAAACTATAGTTTTAAAGCTAGGCAACTTATAACTAAAAATGTATTATTTATTTTCGAGAATAATGAATTGTCGTTTTTCTTCCTGTGGTTTGATTATATTTGTCATTTTCATTTAAAAATATTTTTTTTGGTATTTGATTCTCCAAGGCTTAAAACAATTATCATTTTCAAGCAAATACATTAACTTCGTTAATTTAACATCTTAAACATGTAAATTGACAAAACTACATTTAAAATACAAAACAAAAACCCTCAATTACATAACTCTTTAATCAAGTGGAATTGAATCATGATACAAGGAGATGATGACTAGAAGCGATGACCTCCATTATACAATTCATTCGTAATGAGTTTCCTACCACCAGGACAAACCAGCTTCATCCTCCTCCTAACTCATGAAACTGATAATCTCATTATTCAATCGATGATGAATGTATCAAAGATTAAATGATGAAAGGGTGGGATTTATAAATGAAACAATAATACATGAATGAATTTTAACGTAATATGTAAACATAAATTAGGATTTGGTTTTTATTTGAAAAGTATATAATTATCCCTTTTTAATGATGGATATTTAACACTTTAAATTAACGGAGCTAGCATTTTTGGATGAAAATATTAACTTTTAAAATCCTGAGGAGTCAAATGGAAAAAAAAAAAATCTTTGTTGAATAAAAATAACAAATATGATCAAATCATAATAAGAAAAACAATAATTCACTTATTAAATAATCCAAAGAAAAATTAGTTCCGATGAAATTATGAACATTGGGTGACAATTCTTTGTGTAAAAAATCTCACAACTCATACGAGTTTTTATGGTGAAAGTAATTTATGAGAAGTACATTGTTTATTTGTGTGTATGATTGTAGTTGAAACAATAGGGCATTACTGTTAATCTTTTAAGATATATGTATTGAACTGAAAAGTTTAGATTAGCATAATTTAGTCTACACGAGTATTGAAATGAGGAGCAATAAATTTACTTTTTAACAATTTTTAATTAACACTTTTATCTCATAATATAATTGTCTTTCATCTCATCCTTTAAAGTAGTGATTATCGTGAGAAGTCTCACTAGATATGTTTGTTTGTAAAGTATTGAAATGATGTCTTTTAAGGTGATGAAAGTTCGTGTCTCGTTATGAATACATGTCGTAAATTTAAGAGTAGGCTTTTTTTTCCTTTTGATAAAATCCCTAAACCAGTTTTACTATACTTCATGTTTCAAATGATTTTATAATCCAACATCATTTAAATAAGAGACATACACAATTATCGCTACATCATCTCGAAGCACTCACAGTGAATTTTATATCCTTATCCCTATAATTACACTAGTTAATCATTATTCTTCTTTTTCTTTTTCAATTAAATAATCATTTTCTATATTTTTATGATTAAAATTTTTTCTTTCCTCTATTTACAATCATTTTAAAAGGTATTAGAAAACTTATAAGTATTAAACAATATTTTTCCAAATATAAAAATAAATAATAATTTTTTTCATTCCGTTTCACTCACGATCACTAACAACTCTTTTTCTTGTAATACAACACTCTTACTTATCTATAAAAAAGTCCCAACAACTTGGTCCAGTGGTTAAGAGCCTGCCCTTTTAAAGTGAAGGTGCTGGGTTCGAATCCCATTTGTGCCAATTGGATGGACATCTAGGTGAAGGGACGAATTTAGGCTTTATCCCGGGTTCGAACCAGACAAGGGGCGAAGGTTTACCCATTTCACGGAGTTCCTGCGCATCAGGGGGGGCTGGGTCTTGTGGCCGGTCGAGTAGTCGACTTTGGACATAGCCTCAAAAAATAGGTTTACACCTAAGACGTTAGCCGTTAAAAAAACATATCTATAAAAAAAATTCATTATAAATGCTTACTGGTGATTGTAAGAGGATGTTTTACTAGGGTGTCTCCATTCGCAGGTTGAAGAAGAAACATTTGAGTGCAAAATTATCAAGGGTTCCTTACAAATCGGTTTTACAAACAAACAAAACCCATTTACAACTCTCTTTCTCTCTCTCTCATGATCACCCATGTTCATACTTCTTCAATAGGTATGTACAAAACACTAATTTTTTGGTCAATCACTGCTAATAACCCCTATGATTTCTCCCCCTTTTGATTCCCATCATACCCCTTTCTTTAGGGCTTCTGATCTTCACTCAACAACCAAGGTACATTCTACTTTCATTCTTTCATCCAACTTAGTGTTCAAGATTTCACTTTACTTAGATTTCGAGCCGATGAATCCACTGTTGCATATTTTTGATTTCAGAAGTTCATTTGGTGTGGTTATTTGCTTGTTTGAAGTGGGATTTTATTTGGGTGTAAGAACTTGTGTTTTGATGCAGCATATGGATCTTTGTCATTGATCGGCTGTGAGTTTTAGGGTCAATGTTTGTTTTTTGGATCCGTAACATGTTGGAAATTTGTTTAACTTTGTAAATCAATCATCTTTAAGGTTATGGTTATTTTGATTTCACTGAATCACTGTACTTGTTTTTGCTGTTAGGTGGATGAGTGGATCCTGCAATCAAGTTGAATTTTGCATTTATAGATGATAAAATTCTTATTTTAATCGAGTAATGGCGAAAGTTTTTATTATATTATGTTTCAGTATCTTTACATTTTAATCTTTAAGGATTCATACTTCAGAGTTTGGTAATCAGCTGATATTCCTTGACATCTTATGTATTAACTCTATATATTATGATGTTCTGTTTTATGTGAATCTAATCTGTGAGTTCTTCAATGGTTGAATCCCATGAATTTTGGTCAGTATTTTGGAGGTACTGTTATTCTGTCCTTGAATTCCGGTTCGATGGAGGTACTGTTATGTACTTGATGTTGTTATGGAGACCTTGTGTTCCATATACGAGTTTGTGATGAATAGAAACCTAAAAGTGGACTCTAGAGTTCATTTTTTTGAAGTACTTCCACAAAACTTATGATGTTTTATTTCTTGTATAGGTTTTAGTTATGCACTTGATCCGGCTGCTCTAGGCTGAATATTGCAAGAGTTGTGTGTATCGGGCCGGCCTCTAGAGTTCATTTATATTCTGTGTTAAAAAATGAGTTCACGGTTTCCATCTCATCAGTTGAATAATGGTTTATATGTATCGGGCCGGCCTGAACAGCCGAAAGAAAGGACTCCAACTATGTCCTCCACAGCAGTGCCTTACACTGGTGGTGATATAAAAAAATCCGGTGAACTTGGAAAAATGTTTGATGTGGAAAATGCTAGCTCCAGACAAAGAAAATCTGGACCTATAGCCAATGCCCCTTTAAGAACCGGTTCATTTGGTGGTGGGGGTTCCGCTCATTCCAACCAAACATCATCAAATTCGGCTAACCGAATGAGTTCATCCGGGGCGGGTCCTGGTTCATCTTCAATGAAGAAAACTAGTTCTGGTCCTTTGAATAAACACGGTGAACCTATTAGGAAGTTGTCAGGACCGCAAGGTGGAGGGATGCCCTCTTCTCGACACAACTCTGGACCTATTCCAGTTCTCCCAACCACGGGTCTCATCACATCTGGACCCCTTAACTCAAGTGGTGCACCTCGGAGGGGGTCAGGTCAATCAGACACTACAGGGTCGGGTAAATCACAAACCACCATGGCTAAAAATCAAGCAGTTACTTACCTACGCCAGGAGGATGGAGGTTCTTTCTCCAGGTTGTCTTTTAGTCTATTGTTATGGGGACCATGGGGTTTATTGCTACAGAATATTTATGTATTTATTTTTTCTCTTAATTTTTCAATGATGGCAGCTCGGCTTTTGCTTGCTGGGGAAGAAAATCTATGATTGATTTTATTGATGCGTATCCTGATGCTGAACTTAGAACGGCGAGAAATGGACAGTTTGTCAAGGTGTCTGGGGTATGTTGATTTTCTATTTTAATATAAATATCTTACTTTGTATTTATTCTTAATCGTTTTATGGGATTTAAATAGTTTACCCCCTTCTTATACAGTTTAGTTTATTTAGTTCTTGATTTCATTACCAAGAATGCAATGTTGATGGCTATTGACAATATTAAGTTCGATATTAGTAGTTGAATTTTTGGGATTTCATCACGTTTGAGAAGTTATATAAGTCATTATGTTTAGTTTACATGTGCGGTACGTTGGGTGTTTTTGCCATTCCATCTTGGAATGGAATGAGTTTTTATAGTGTAACTAACTTTATTATATGTAACCTTTTATAAAGTTGAATCTTTTCAAATATTTAAAACTTTAATTAAATATATCTATTCTAACATACACAATATATCCCACACATAGCATAGCTATTGCTAAGGTCTGGGGAGGGTGTGGTGGGGACAAGCCTTACCACTGTACTAGAGGATAGAGAGGCCGCTCCAGCTCCAAGAACCACTAAATAGTAAATATGCTACTCTATTTTACTAACACATACCTTTTCATTATAGTTTTATGTGAGATTCAACTGAACTTTTATTAAGTATAATTCGTATTATCTATACATAAAAGAATCCAGTAACTTTTATAAAGAAATGTTTTAAGTAGATATTTTTATACTTTCACATATATACTATTTATAATATATTGATATTAAACTCATTTCAATTCTGTTGTTCGACAAACATAATAGTGAAATGTCATGATCAGTTCCATTACCTTGTACATTCCATTCCAGACCCTTAACATGTAATTTCACTTAACTTGTTCATTGACACATTTTCAAGTTTTTGTAGCCAATGACGTAACAAGATTGCACCATCATCACATGCTAAATTTATTCTTTTTCTAAAAAAAGTTGGTGTGGGGCTCAGGAGGTTATAGTTTTGTTAGCATACCATTTGTCGTTTTGGAACTAAATTTCAGTGAAATGTCTCCCTCAACCTTGATAGGACGAACTCACGAAAATAGAAATATATTATATGGTCTCGAACTGATATTGTATATTTTTATGTAAATGCCTCCACTGATCATTAAAATCTTAATTACTTGAAGGTGGTTACTTGTGGAAATGTTCCTCTGGAATCATCATTCCAAAGGGTTCCAAGGTGTGTTTATACGTCCACAAGTTTATATGAATATCGTGGATGGGGTTCAAAACCTGCAAATCCCACACATCGCCGCTTTACCTGGGGTCTGCGATCCATGGAGGTGAGAAAATTGATTATTATTATTGATAGAAAAATAATAAATATTCATGTTCCGAGGCTTAAATAAATAAAAAAAAACATGTGACATTATTTGTTTTAAAGTGGCTAAGCTTTCATGCATCATAAACTGGTTGTCATGTTTGCTTGCATTCTAAACCATTAGTTGTTCAATTATACAGCTTGTTAGGTTTGTAGGGCACACGTCTATCATTTTTTTTCTAGATTTGCACGTGTGTATAGCTTTTACATAAAGCAAATATTCTCCACTGTGTTTAATAATACTCACTACGGTCCAAAAAGAAGACGTAGATTTTGACTTCTATAAAATCATAAAGATTGTTTCATTGATTCATGATTGATTGGTTAACTGATTATGAGCATACTAAATTCGTTTAAAAAAGTAGATAACCACATTAAACTTCACAGGAAATAGTAGAAAATAGGATAAGCCAGTGATGACTCATGATAATGAAATTTTAAATACTTATTTTTCTTAGAATATTGAATAAAAATTAAAAGGTCAAGATTGCATCTTTTGTGGAGACGAAGGATTATGTATAATGGTTCACAAAAGATCCATATTTTGTTTTGATGCTCAAATCTACTACTCTATCCAGCTGGTGAAAATTGTTTTGGCTGTTTTGACACGCAAGTTATGCAGATTTTGTTAATTACTCAACAAATTAACAAATTATGAAGATAAGAATGGGTTGCATGAAGATAAACATGAGAAAGCTTAATATTGCATAAATATTTGCAGAGGCATGTGGTGGATTTCTATATATCGGATTTCCAATCTGGGTTGAGGGCATTAGTTAAGACTGGTTATGGTGCCCGTGTGACTCCGTATGTTGAGGAATCTTCTGTCATAGAAGTTGACCAGTCAAACATAGATTCATCTCCACAATTCATCAGATGGTTGAGCGACAGAAATATCTCTAGGGATGATCGGATGATGCGCCTCAAAGAAGGGTATTTAACTCAAAACCATTTTTTACAATTCCTTGAAAACAAAAATTTTTGATCACTTATATTTTGATCTTAATTTGGAACAATATTTAGGTATGTTAAAGAGGGTAGTACTGTAAGTGTGATGGGGATCGTGCAGAGACACAACAACGTGTTGATGATTGTTCCACCATCTGAGCCGGTCCCAACTGGATGCCAATGGACCAGGTGCCTTCTTCCTGCAAGTCTAGAGGGTATTGTTTTAAGATGTGAAGACTCATCGAAGCTTGATGTCATTCCTGTTTAAAGTTTTGGTAAGTAAAATTTGGCGGGAAGCCCATATATCGACTATGTTAAATAGTTGTATAGTATGTTTGTTCTTCTTTCATCATAGTGATGGTGTTGTGTGATAATGGAGCTAAAAAGTGTAACTTTTTAGACTTAAAAGATGAGTTTACAGTCCCCTTTTTTTTTACTTTCTTCATGAGAAATGTTTAGGTATTTGGATATTAAGATTTTATTCTTTATACTAAACAATGAATGCATACTAATATAATATACTATTTCATGGATTTGTTCGTCCCATTACTGTTTGGCTCTTGTTAGTATACCATACAGCATACATGTATGATTCATTTGATGGCATCCATGTTGTACTTCACAGTACGGACCAATGATGGTCCCGGTGATGCATGTTTCACCAGTTGGACCACCGTTAGTCCGGACCAACACTATTTTAAACATCCATCTAAGTCAGAACAATGCTAGTACTTGCTACAGTATTGATCATTTAATGCTTCATCCCATACTATAAATAGAAGAGATTTGCATGGTAGATAAGATCCATACCCACTCTTAACATTCACTCCCATTTAACCTCTTTTGCTCTGATTACTCGGTGGAATACTCACATGTTGTATTCAGATCAGGAGACATACACCCGTGCCTAGGCTGACAACTATTGTCTTGCGGGATCATCCTAGCATATCGAATGACCCCATGTTGCAATAGTATTGAGATCAAGAAACGAAAAACTGTTCAAGGCAATAAATGTTTCAGCTGCTAATACTTGAATGGGTGAATTTGGGTTCGAACCGGTTTGGTTTGGGTCAACAATGGTCAAAGCCGGTTCTTGGTGAAATCGTTCAAGTTCAAACTAGTCTTTGAAGTGAAAAATGATCAGTTTGGTTTAATTGTCCGAGTCCGTTCAGTTTTAACTGGTTTCAACGGATTTGGTTACAAACTAGTCTTAAATTGGCAAATCTGTTTTCAACCCAAATTGGTTTCATCCAAACCGCTTTCAATATTGGGTTGCATACCGGGTTTTTCTCATCTCTAGGTGGATTGTACTTGTAATTTCTTAACTAGTTGTATCTATAGGCTATGTGCCCACTTTAGTTTTGGCTTCAATGTTTCTTATAAAATTTGCTACTTCCTCTCCAGCTTTTTTAAAAGAACCTTGTCTTTATAGGTTACTTGTTACTTTTTTTGTGTAACAAATACTTCAATCACAATTGACAACAGATGAAGGAAACCGATATTACAAAGACTATCGGTTTGTAAATCACATTTGTCACATGTTCTTCTAGTTATGTTCTTCTAGTTGATTTTGCATATAATTAACATACAAAACTATCAAATTGAGATTCTTATTGTCCAAAAAGAGCATATTGCCTTGATTACAGGTGAACAAAACCAGATTTTATGCCAAACCGGACCGGTTTCAAAACATATTCGAATCAAGTCAAAGAAAGTCATAATTGAATCGGCAAAGCTGGTATGGATTAGAAACCAGTTTATAAGGGGAAAAAACATTAGATTTAAACCGGTTTTGATTCTGCTCAGATAAGTTTTAACCAGCTTCAACTGATAGGGTCCCAAACCGATTTTCAAACTGTTGGATCAGTTACGTTAAAACCGGTTTTCGAATCGTGATCTGTTTGGAGGCTCTAGCCATGAGCCCCATGATACAATAGTAAAAGGAAAAGAACATGTAAACGGGCCTAAATACAGTGATCAGAATTCAGAATCAAGCTCAAACTAAAACCATGTGTCGACTCACTTAAGATTATTACATTGGGCCGAATCTTTTTACGAAAGCCCAGTTTGACAAGATTGGTCCAAAGCACGTTAAGAATCAAGCCCAATTAGTCCCATACGCCCACACATGATTACATGAATACATGATAACCTTTTGTTAGTGAAGAATGTCCAAGAGAGGGTTAAGTGATTACATAACTAGAGGTGCACAAACCGGTTTTTTTTTTGAACCCGGGTCGGGTTGGACCCGGTTCGGGTTTGGTCAACCTTTTCAAGACCGGTTTTTGACCAAGAACCGGTTCGGGTCGGAACCGGTTTTCAACCCCATCAAAGCCAACCCGGTTGGAACCGGTTCGGGTTGGAACCGAACCGGGTCGGGTCCAAGAACCGGTTTGGAAAACCCGGTTTTTTTTTTACCTACTATTTAAATTATATACAAATTTTGATTAATTAAAAATTATTAGAGTAGATTAATTATATACGATTGTACGCGTTTTTATTTTCATTTTAATAAGTAAACAATTAAA
>BJCO01466328.1:0-11806 GCA_018326465.1 Flaveria floridana
AAACTGCTGATGAAGGTCTTCAGCAGTTGTTGTGATGACATGTGGGACTTAGATGTTTTCCTGATCTTGGCTCATTGGTTCTTTTGGTCCAACAGTATGACTTGTTCATCATGGGAAACAAGTACACTTAGCCAATCATATAAACTTGTAATTAAGTCGAGGTTTGATTGTAGCTATATGTGTTCTATAAACTTGCTTAACTCATAACCTATGACATGAATTGCTACTTGTAACCTTTGATATATTATGTATATGAAACCCTTGGAAACTCACCAACTTTATAGTTGACCATTTATTTTTAACATGTTTCAGGACTTGTTACCGCTTAAGTGCTCTTGAAGACTTGATCACATCTAGGATTGGACCTAGAATAATAATATGACTTATACTGTTACATGATGCTATGGAATATTTTGTATTTATGATTGTTTGAATCTTATGTCTTATACTCAATGTATGTTATGAACCTTGAAAATGTATAATATTGACACTTATGAAAATAGCATTGTGTGGCATGCACAATCTTAACCCTCACATCTCGACGTTTCCGCCGTTAAGGTTGGGGTGTGACAAGTGAAGTTCATCTCTTCATATCTAGAGATCCTATTTATTTAAATAGCTCTCGATTCTATTGCTGTGTAATCAAGTTTTGTCAGTCATTTGGTGGACTAATTTCTTTAGTTATCTTCACAAACGTAATCTCATAATGAAAAAGTAATCGTTGATGCATTGGTTTTTGATGGCTCAATGTCTAAAAATAATGGTATATGAGATCATATAACTTTTGCTGTAAATTAGTTAGGGATTTAAATGAATATCATTGCATTCAACATTCAAGATGCCATTATACTTTACAACTAAAGTTAGTTTTGCCTAGGAGTTTATTAGGTCAATGATAGAAGCTTTTTTTCCCAATTGTAAGGTAGATGGATACTTCCTCTTATTTTCATGTGTTGCAATCTTATACATTGTTTCCTGAAAGAAAAAATTAAAATGAAAGTAGTTTCACAAGAGAATAACCATCAAATGCATAATCTTAACTTTCTCACTATATTAAAGTGTGTGTATATATGCATGTTGATGATCATTTTGTGTCAAGTGTACAGTATCCTCATGGCATCAATTCTGATTGTGTTATATTTTGATCACTCACTTCCACTTTATCATGCTTATTTTGTAATGACTCTATTTTATTGAACCAATATCTTTTGTCAATACTAGTTTCTGAGAGCCATATGAAAGGACTTCTTATAAAATACAAACAAAAGAATCTCGACATGTCATTGAACTCCCTGCAATGTCCATTAGACAGTAGTATTTCAGTTATGTGTTGCTATTGAAATTTAATAGTGTTTATTTGCTTTGGGTGATGTTAAAATTGGTATACCAAATACCAAATGTTTTAAAACAAAGTCATAAGTTGATTAAACTTGTAAGAACTTATAAAACTAAAACTGAAATGTTTTCTAATTTATACTCTTTGCATGCTTATTATAACTGTATCTGCGTTATATTATGTTCAGTTTTTTGAATTTGAAGGAAAAAAACCAAGGTTTGTGTTAACTTAATTTCACAGGTTGGGTCAGAGATCTTCTATTTTGTTTGATTGGGAATTCAGTCAATAACAATGATGGATTTATCATAAACTAAATGCATAACAAGTAAGTTGTACCTTTTATTGTTAGAATAATTTGGCAGAATCTCTCAGGTTGTATTTGTTGATGGGTCGATTTGAATAAGTGTGTAAAGTCTAAGGGTTGTTTTAGTAAATAAGTGTAATTGGTTGTTAAGAGTTAGTTAGAAGTCTCTAATTAGTATAAAAAATATGATTAGGGATCATTTCTATTTTGTATTGTATTCATCTTCTTCATTGTAATCAATTCTTCCGCAGTATGAGTATTGAATATTGAATTTATTGTGTGTCTTCATCGTGATACCTGGTTCTTTAGTTGGTATCAGAGCTTCAGGGGATCAAAGAACAAGATTGAAACTCGGATTGATTCGAAAATTCAATTCAATTCAATCGCCCGAGGGTTGAAGATCAAGATTCGAAGGACTGGATTGCGATCTCAAGTGGGCGGCGAATACTCCAGAAGGAAGAAAAAGACCATGGCTACTCTGAATAACCAGATCGTGACGATCAAAGAAAACGCCTCTATTCCTCTACATTGCCCCATGCTTACTGCGACGAACTACTCAATTTGGGCAGTAAAATTGAAGGTAATATTCAATGTCCATGGTCTTTGGGGGTAATTGAACCTGCGGAAGGAGCAACAGTGGACCCCAAGAAGAACAACACCGCTATTGCATACCTATATCAGGGAATGCCTGAAGATTTGGTGATGCAGGTTGCAAATCATCAAACTGCAAAAGACATGGAATTCTTTAAAGACCTGATATGTAGGCTTAGATAGAGTAAAAAAGGCTCGTCTACAGATCCTACAGAATGAGTTTGTGAATTTGAAGATGAGTGACGGTGAAACCATTAATGACTTTGCAATTCTATTAACTTCAATATCATCTAAGGCTAGTCAATTAGGGGAACCACTGAAGGAATCGATGCTAGTGCGGAAGTTGCTCGATTCGATACCAGAGAGATTCATACAAATTGTCGCGTCATAGAACAATTTGTTGACCTCGAAACACTCCTCTTGCCTGAGACTATTGGTAGGCTCAAGGCCTTCGAGGAGAGAACCAAGATGAAGAAAAGGAAGCGCAACTCAAAGGAAGGTCAATTGCCGCTAACCTACTCGGAGTGGCAAGCTCGACAAAAGGGTGAGTCAAAAGGAAAACCCACAACTAGAACAGAGAAATAGGGCAAGAACAGATGGGAAAAAGATAATTCAAGAGATAAAGAGAACATCAACAAGAAGGTCAAAGCGAAATCCGCAAAGGACAAGTCACAGATAATGTGCTTCAAGTGTGACGAACTGGGTCATATGCATCCAAATGTCCACAGAAATCAAAATCGAAAAACTCAGAAGCAAACCTGTCTGAGACGGTTGATGAAGAACCTACACTTTTGATGACAAGAGTGGATTTAGGTATGAGGATAATGGTCTTTTTTAATGAGTCTAAACTAATCCCCACAAAGTATGAGCAAGAATACTTTGACATGAGCATATGGTACTTAGATAATGGTGCCTCGAACCACATGACCTGAAATTGCTCTGCATTCTCTTATTTGGACAGGAATGTGATGGGGAGGATCCACTTTGGTGATGACTCTATTGTAGTGATTTAAGGCAAGGGCTCTATTGTTCTAGAGTGTAAAAATAGTGAACAAAGAGTATTGCCTGAAGTCTACTACATTCCCTCCTTAAAGAGCAACATACTAAGTCTTGGTCAGATCACAGAGAATGGCTGTGAAGTGAGGATGAAGGATGATCTTCTATGGATTCATGAGAGAAATGGAAGAACTGATGAGAGTTCATAAGTCCTAAAACAAGTTGTATAAGATATCATTGAAAGTTGGTGCCCCAAAGTGCATGTTATCAAGCATGGAGGATCAAGCATGGAAGTGGCATGATAGATTGGGTCACATCAACTTTGATGCGATCAAAAAATGGGAGTGAGGGAACTGGCTAAAGGAGTTCCAGTTATTGACAAGCCTTTACAAGTGTGTGAAGCCTGCATAATAGGTAAACATGCTAGAACATCCTTCCCTGAAAGGTCATCTCATAGATCTAATAAACCACTTGACTTGGTGTGCATAGATCTGTGCGAACCTATATCCCCACAGACCCAAGCTGGTAATAGGTATTTCATGTTAGTGGTGGATGATTATACCAGATTTATATGGTCTATTTTCTGAAATCAAAGGATCAAGCCTTTGATACATTTAAAATGTTTAAAGCATTAGTTGAAAATGAGGTGGGGAGAAAGATAAAGATACTCAGGTTGGATAGAGGAGGGGAATTTCTATCACATGAATTCAATGCCTTTGGTGATGAAGAGGGAATAACAATACAACTCACCACACCCTTTACCCCTCAACACAATGGAATTGGCAGAAGTTGTTAGACATTTAGTATATATACTGAATAGGGTCCCAACAAAAGCTTTAAAGGACCAAACCCTATATGAAAGCTTAAAAGGAAAAAATCCCAATATACAACACTTAAGGACATTTGGATGTGTTGCCTATGCAAAAGTAATGCATCCACACCTTAAGAAGCTTGATGATAGAAGCCAAGCACCGGTGTACATTAGAGTTGAGACAAGTTCTAAAGCACATAGACTATATGACCCTGTGAACAACAGAGTAGTAGTGAGCAGGGATGTAGTGTTCAATGAACATGAAAGGTGGAACTGGTCTTAACTTGGGGGGAACAAGTAAGTGATGTATTTGGTTGGGGGAACTTCATAGTAGAAGGTGAAAGTTCAATAACAAGGATAGGAGTTGAACATTACACCAACTCTTCCAGTCTTAACTCCACTAATGAACATCCTCAATCAATTGTAGATCATAATAGTCCAGAAAGAAGAAATGATATTCAAAGTAACCTAGGACTAAGAAGGTCTGGGGGAGTCTCTATATTGCCTTCCAAACTTAGTGACTATGTATTGGATGATCGACTATGTACAATGGGTAGTAGTCAAGAAAGTGATGGTAATCTTGAGCTACTACTTGCTCAAGAAGGAGAACCAGAGTCTTATCATGAGGCTAAAACAGAAGCAGTATGGAGAAAAGCAATGGATGATGAAATATATTCCATTGAGAAGAATAGAACCTGGAACTTATTGTCTTTGCCAGAGAATGCTAAAGTCATTAGGTTGAAATGGGTTTACAAGTTGAAAATGGATGCAGAGGGAAGAATAACCAAGCATAAAGCAAGGTTGGTTGCAAAAGGTTATGTGCAACAACAAGGGATAAACTTTGAGGATGCTTTTGCTCCTGTCGCAAGAATCAAAACCATAAAGTTAATGCTAGCCTTAGCAGCAAAAATAAGCTGGAAGGTGTATCACTTGGATGTGAAAGCAACATTTTTGCATGGGAACCTTGAGGAGGAGGTATATGTGTCTCAACCACAAGGTTATGAGGTAAAGGGAGAAGGCAGACTGACTAAGGCTTTATATGGACTTATACAGGCACTCAGGGCCTGGAACAAAAGGCAGAATGAAGTATTAAAGGGCATGGGGTTTAAAAGGTATCAGCAGGAAGTTGTAGTGTATGTAAGATTTGATCAAACTCCTCATTAATTATAGTGGGAGTATATGTTGATGACCTGATTTGGAATGGGAGTACTGAAAGAGAACTGGCAGAGTTTAAACATGAAATGCAGTAGAGGTTTGAGATGACAGATTTAGGCCTTTTGTGTTACTATCTGGGAATAGAAGTGTCACAGGAGGAAGATGGAATATGTATCAAACAAGCTGGATATGCAACTAAGTTGGTTAAGCTGGCAGGTCTGCAGGATGGTAATGAAGCAAAGATTCCCATGGAACCTGGTTTGAAGATTATAAAACAAGCTGGGGAAAAGAATGTGGATCCAACTGAGTATCGAAAGTTAATAAGATCTTTGAGATATCTGACTCAAACAAGGCCGGATATTATGTATGTTGTTGGATATATGAGTCGATTCATGCAAGAACCTACGAAAGAACATTAGAAGGCAGTGAAGCATATAGTGAGATATGTTAAGGGAACTATTCATTATGGAATTAAGTATAGTTCTTTTGAGAAAGGTGGATTGGTTAGTTATAGTGATAGTAATTACTCTTTCGATGAAGGTGATGGAAAGAGTACCTCTGGAAATGTGTTCTGTTATAATGGGGGGCCGGTTTCATGAAATTCACAGAAGCAATCCACTGTTGCATTATCTAGCTGTGAGGCAGAATTTATGGCAGCTACGCCTGCTGCATGTCAAGCTTTACGGTTGCATGGTGTACTTGAAGAAATTAGGGGAAAGAAGCAGAATCTGGTTGTGTTAAAAGTAGACAACAGGTCAATCCTGTTGTTCATGGAAGGTCAAAGCATATCGATGTTAAGTACCATTTCATTCGAGACTGTATCGAGAATGAACAAATTCGGGTCGAATTTATGGAAGGGAACAAGCAAAAGGCTGATATACTAACTAAGTCTCTACCGAGAATGAAGTTTAGTGAAATGCGGATGATGCTTGGTATGGATTGTTTTCAAAGAGATTCTTAGAATTAGAGGGGAGTTTGTTGGAATCATTCGGCAGAATCTCTCAGGTTGTATTTGTTGATGGGTCGATTTGAATAAGTGTGTAAAGTCTAAGGGTTGTTTTAGTAAATAAGTGTAATTGGTTGTTAAGAGTTAGTTAGAAGTCTCTAATTAGTATAAAAAATGTGATTAGGGATCATTTCTATTTTGTATTGTATTCATCTTCTTCATTGTAATCAATTCTTCCGAAGTGTGAGTATTGAATATTAAATTTCTTGTGTGTCTTCATCGTGATACCTGTTCTTTATTTATTACCATAATAATATGGCGACTAAGTTTTTGTATCAGATCACCATGCTCTTGAGCTTAACTTTACTATGGCCTTTAACAAGCTTAACTTCTCTGTTATCCTTAACACAAGTTAAACAAATACTTAGATTTACAAACATAGTTTGATAATCACATACAATCCATGTCAATCGACATAAATCTGGACGTTTATACATTGGCACCCAATTCAATATTGACAAACACATTTCTATAGACACTAGGCATCTAACATCTTTTAAGTCTTACTTACGTGCATTTGTTTCTCTGGACCTCTTGCCAATGATGACACTCCGCAACAAAAGCGTGACACTGGTACAATATATTTCTAAACTTTGATGTTGTTGGCACCGTCAGTACAAAAAAAAAAACATATCCAAAACCATAACCTACTGACACGAAAACTTATCCAAAACCATTACCTACAGACATTAACACAAAACAAATTGGTTCATCGTCAGAACCCTATAGCAACGCATGGGATTCGTTTTTAATTTCGCTAAATCATTTAAGCTTTTATCAATATTGAAGATTTTAACATATTCCTCCCTTGTGACAATATTTAAGAAAAGAACAAAGGTTATCTACGACTCCAACTAGTGGATGTTTGTCATCAAAACCAAACCGAAAAAATCTATTTGTTTGAAACCGAACCACAGCAAATCTATTTTTCAATTCGATTAATCAAATTTTTATACCAAAATGTTAAGCTTCAGTTAATCAACTTTATTCTCACTTTCTCAAATGATACCAATAGATATTCCGCCTGTATTATGATTTATGACCAATAAACCTTTGACGGTACCTCCTTGAAGGCCTACATCAAGCTTTTTGAAGTTTTGGGTTTGGTCACAGGCCGGCCCATAGGCCACGACCTACCCAGGATAAATTTTAACAAAAATAACTTAAAGAAATGTCACGACACATCTAATATATGAATACCAAACCACCAAACACGGTGTCATAAACATTTAACGAATAAAATTGTCAAAAAATTACCTCTTTCATTAGAGGTAACCATAAGTCGTTCCAATTTAAATTATGAGTTGAAACCAAACCTAAAACATACATCCATACATGATATACAAAAGTAAAGCGTCTAACTTTAGTTGACACCACCAAGTCTTAGATATGCGTCAAGTCTTCATACAGTACAACTCTTAATTACATTACTTGGTTGTACCATACAACAACTCGACGCATTCAAAATCAAAACATATTTTACTTAAAAGCAAGAAGTGATCCCCAAAACCCTATATATCATTATACTGAACCGAATAACATTCAATCTTCTACAACGCAACTTCAGCCTGTAATGCATTGAACCCAACTGGCTGCTGTTCCATCTCCCACTTGGCCTGAGCAATCACTCCATCTTTTACAGGGGTGTACTCCTGGTCCCCGAAAGTTTTCAAATTTACAAAAAAGCCACAAAAAGTTTCATTATGACAATTACATAAAGACAAAAGATAAAATAAAGAGATTGCAATACAGTCTAAAGATTCGGGTTAACCCTGTCCACACATCTTGTTGATAGTTTTTATTGGACCCCTATATACTATCTCTGTTTTTCATTATGACCCCTTGAACTTTGTAAAATGACGTTTTAAGATAACATAAGAGTTGTGATGCTTTCTAGGTCTTCATAGATCTTTAAAGCCAACATAATCGTCAACGTTGAATCAAGTTGGTGGATTTGGAACATGATTAATGCGTTTCAATAAATCGGTCTTGCTAACAGTTTGAAACTTATAATCAGTCATGCATATAAATAAAATAAACCTCTTATCGTTCATTGAAAAAATTAAACCACCTTTTGTAAAATGACATTTGTAAACCTCATGAACTTTATAAAATGACATTTAACATCTTATCATTCATTTATAAATAAAATAAAGTAAACCTCTTTAACTTTGTATAATGACATTTAAGAATTCAGCAAAAACTAAAAATTAAAGAAGATTATATATAAAATAGGTTCATACATCTGGCCGATTTACCCGACCCACCCAACCTAATCGTTTTGGTTCTGTCAAACCTAATAACAAACCAACCGAACCCGACCGTAAACACCCTTATCACCCATTGTTTTACATTGATTAACATTTTTTACGATGTATGTATGATTGCTACCGGTTTAAAACTGATTGTTTCAGTCATAGGAGTACCAACATCAATCACTATGACCACATTAAACGTATCTTCATAAAAGAGTTGTATAAATCAAACATGACATGCTATGATCCATGATCACACGAACCTCGAGTTTCTGAACAAGTTCTTTGGCATTTGGTGCAGAGACAAAGATGTGACGTTGAGAAGGTTTGATAAATCCATCATCCACTGCTTTATCGATGAATGTGAGCAGATAGTTGTAGTACCCATCAACGTTCAGCAACCCTACCTTCATAATATCATTTCCCACCAAATAAATATTCAAATTTGATCATTTTTCAAAACTTTGCAACCTTTTTCAACACTAAATGGCTGTTTGTAGCCTCTTAATACTCATTAAAACGCTATCTTTTAAGAGTTTATAATCTTTTAATAATTAAACGCTAACTCTAATATTAAATGATTAAAAGATTAAATTTTAATGATACTACTTTTAACCATTCAATATTATGATTATCTTTTAATTATTAAATGATTATAAAATATTAAAATATAGTCTTTTAATAACCATTAAAAGATTATAAATATTAAAATATAGTCTTTTGATAACTATAAAAGATCTATCAAACAATCCCTAAAACAAACCATCTTGAGCAAGAAAGAGTACAAATTTTATAAATAAAGTACAACTAATCATTGCAGGGTTGGAAAGAATGTGAAAAACAAAAAACCCACAAAGAAAAATCAAAACTTTATCATCTTTCAACTAGTTTGTTAAGATGTAACACTTTCCAAAAGCAAAATTTTCTTGATCAAGATAAAAGTACTAGCTTTTCTGCACATGTACAAGTGATTATTGCAGAGGGTAGGTGAAAGGTCAAGGAGGAGTTTTACTGGTTTATCATGGATTCCAAGCTGAGCCCAGGTAATGACTTCAAGTAATTCTTCAAGTGTACCATACCCACCTGCAGATTGAAGGAGTTGTACATTTAAGCAGTGTGTGCATTGAAGAGTTGTACAGTGATGATGGCTGGAGAAGAGGGGACCTGGTAGAGCTATGAAGCAATCGGAGTGGCGGGCCATCTCAGCTTTCCTTTCATGCATGTCAGCAACAGCTTTTACTTCACCTATGCTTTCACCTGTTTTCTGTACAATAATATTATTTTATATAAAAATATAAAATATATAAAAAAAAAACATTTTTGTAAATGATTTACTTGTTTTGGATAATTACCTCTTTCCCCATCAAAGCCCTTGGTATAATCCTGCAAAAATAACATAATTTTTAGATTATTTTCTTGAAGAATTTACAACATGTAAAGGCAAAATCTTTGGATTAAAGATCTAAAATTAATAAGTTTGACTTTGATTTTTTTTTTAATAAAATTAGGTGAAAAGAAAGAAGTGGTACCCAAGAACATGGCCTCCACCACAGTGAACAGCTTGAGAAATTAAACCCATTAAGCCAATGCTTCCTCCTCCATAGACAAGATCAAGCCTCTTTGCTACCTTTAAACATAAAGAACAAAAAGAACAAAATAAATAATAAAAGTAGTGATATGTATTTTGAGCTTGAATCAAAACCAGTTTTCCATATTCCAGGTCAAGTCATTATTTGTTGCAATTATGTAAACAATAGTTAATTATTATTCTTCAATTATATATCTAAAGTACACATCTTAAAGTTTTCTAGAAGAAATAACTCATCTTACACACATATATCTTTAATCAAGTACACAGGGTTTTACTGATAATACTTGATTATTACATTTTTATGGAAAGTGTGAAACTATACTCCAAATGTACACATATCCAAAATCATAGAGGCCAAATTATTCATCTTCTTTAAACCTGCACATTAAACATCCATGTATATACAAAATGTTCTTTTTAAGCATGATGAAACCAGTTAATATAAGGACATGTTATTGATGCATCTAAATTATTTTCATTCTCTCTATCTCTCTATAGATAGATATAGAAACAAAGAGAGAAAAAGAGATCAAGGTGTTTAAATAACAAAAAAAATTGTTCATATAACTCAAGCCTTAATATATCCAATGTGAATGAAAATGCAAGACCCCTTAGAGTTTGGAGTAAACGATAAGGGCCAGATTCTTGAAACTAATATGAACAAAAGAAACCATGTATTAAAGGTGTAGCCTAATACACCTAAAAACGTTAATTCCCAAGTGGTTAAGAGTTCTAGTTATGTAGTAAACACGTTGTAGATTTGGAATTTCGAAGTAGGTCTAGAGAGTTTTGAGTAATTGGTCTTCTAAACAACAAAAGGAAACCATGCATTAATCATAATGATCATGCAAATGTTGATCAAATGTGTATATGTGTTTATTATTGTGTTCATGCATGAAAGAAAGGAATGATACCAGTTCTTGAGCCAACTCAATGGCGGCATCACCATAAACATCTCGTTTTCCAGCACTGCTTCCACAAAACACACAAACCCTTTTGAATCTTGATTTCTTTTGTTTCTTCTCAATCTCCATATTTTGTGTTTGGCTCTTTGGAAGTGTATCTTTTACTTGAAATGATTCTAAATTTCTAACCACTCACCATGGATGCTTTAATTTGCGAAATGTATGTGGCGTGTAAATATATATAGTCCTCCAAAAAAGTTTAAGAAATCATCTTTTTTTAATTATGCATTATTTTTTTTATCGATTTAGAGTAAATTACTAAAATTATCATTTGACCAAATCAAATTACTAAAATAACTGTTTAAAAATAAAGTTTATTAAATAAAACAGCAAATCCTATCGCTCCACGTGTCCATTCCTCGTTGACATGAACAGTGATTATGGGAATCACTCGCCCAGAAAAATGTGCCGAGGGATTATGAAAATCCCTCGCCCACGTGTACATCCCTCGCTGACGTAGCTTTATCACTCGCTGACTCAGCGAGAGATTATGGGAATCCCTCACCCAAAATTACGAAAATGCCCCACTCGCCCATAATTAAAAAAATAAATATATATATATATAGGGGAGGGATCAAATGAAAACCATGTTTATAATTGAAAACCGTGAAAACCACCACTATCCAATCACATAATTTATAATTGATTTAGTTTTTTAGTTGTTTAAAGTATATTTAAGTAAATTTTAACCTTATTATTTGAGGACATTGTTTATTTTTTAATTTAAACTCCAAGGTTGATGATGATAACGAATCGAGGTACGTATATGTAACTTCTATGAGTTAGATGTACGTAA
>BJCO01466329.1:0-10306 GCA_018326465.1 Flaveria floridana
ATAGTATGTTTATGAAAGAAGTAAAGAACGGTTTTAACGAAAGGAAAGTATGTTTTAATATAAAACTAGAACTCACTCAGCAACGCTGACTTTGATGTGTTTCCAGTTGGCAGGTATGTTGCTGAGGATGGCACAGGGCGACTACTCAGTTGTTGAGGCTGGCATCCGTATTTTGACATGTCATTGTATTTTGAGATGAAAACAAATATTGTAATGTTATGAAATGACATGTTTTTAGTTATAAATGAAAGTTTTAAATTCCGCTGTAAAATAAATGTATGTTTTAAAATGTTTTATGTGCGATGAATGACCAACCGTAAGGTGCCCGGGAACGGGGCCTTACACCATCCCACATAATGATTTAGATTTAAGATTCTTTGCTTTTAAAGCTTCAGTCTGAGCTTTCTTGATCTGTAAAGCTCGTATTCTTCTGGGTTTAGTAGTTTCCTTTCCGCTTAAGGCATCAGCAACCATATTTGTCTTTCCCGGATGGTACTTAATAACACAATCATAGTCATTTAATAACTCTACCCAGTGTCACTGTCTCATATCCAGTTCCTTTTACTTAAAGATATGCTGAATACTCTTGTGATCAGTGTAAATAGTGCATCTGGTATCATACAAGCAATGTCTCCAGATTTTCAAGAAAAAAACCACTTCACCCAGCTCCAAGTCATAGGTGGTGTAGTTCTTCTCGTGCACCTTCAGTTGTATCGAAGCATAGACTATTACCTTGTCATGTTGCATCAAGACACAACCGAGCCCTTAGATAAAAGCATCACAAACCATGATCACTTCCTTCTTGTAATGCTAATATTGATGTGCTACAAAGCTTTTGTTTCAGCAACTGGAAGGCTGTTTCTTGACTCTCTCCCCATCTAGACATGGTACCTTTATGAGTCAAAGCAGTGAGAGGTTGAGCAATTTTTGAAAATCCCTCAGTGAAGTGTCGATAGTATCCTGTCAGTCCAAGGAATTGCCGTATCTCACTAGGCGTTTTGGGAACTGGCCAATTCTTTATTGCCTTAACCTTCGCAGGATCTACATAGATTCCTTTTTCATTAACAATATGACCCCAAAATTGTACCTATCGAATCCAGAAGTCACACTTAGCGAATTTAGCGTACAATTGTTCCCTTTTCAACAGTTCCAATATTAAGCGTAAATGCTCCTCGTGTTCCTCTTTGGTCTTAGAATAGATCAATATATCATTGATGAACATGATATCAAACTAATCTAGGTAGGGTTTGCACACTTGGTTCATGAGGTCCATGAATACCGGTGGTGCATTAGTCAACCCAAATGGCATGACCAAGAATTCATAATGGCCATAACGAGTTCTAAATGCTTGTCTTCCTCCTGAACTCTCAATTGATGATAACCAGACCTTAAATCAATTTTGGAATAATAACTGGATCCCTGGAGTTGATTGAACATGTCATCAGTACGAGGTAAAGAGTACCGATTCTTGACCGTGACTTTGTTCAACTCTCTGTAGTCAATACACATCCAGAATGTACCATCCTTCTTCTTAAGAAAAAGGCCAGGGGCTCTTCAATGTGATATGCTAGGTTGGATAAATCCCATACCCAATAGCTCCTGAAGCTGTGCTGATAATTCCTGCAGCTTGTTCAGTGCCAATCGATAAGGTGCTCTTAGAATTGGAGCTACTCTGGGGGTCAATTCAATCTAGAATTTCACTTGAAAATAAGGTGGTAATCTGGGTAGGTCCTCTAGAAACACGTAAAATCAAGTACTATTAGGTTATCCTCTATCTTCCTCTCCTCTTGCTGTTTGTCGATTACCAGGGCCAATATAGCTAGACGACCTTTGCGTAGCAATTTCTGTGCTTTCATGAACGATATGATTCCTATCACTGCACAACTCCTTTCACCCTTAGCCGAAAGGATTTCACCACCCTCGAGAGGAATATGTATAATCTTCTCATGACATACTACCTCTGCCTGCTTCCTGGATAGCCAATCCATACCCACAATCACGTCAAAACTCCAAAGTGCAACAAGCATAAGAGCTATGTCAAAAATGTGTCCGACCAGTTCTATCTTACAACCCTTGTGAATGTGCGTGATATGAATTTGCTTACCATTGGCTAACTCTATGATACACATGGATTCCAACATAGAAGGCATATCACTCAAAAGACTACAAAACTTAGTGGAAATAAAGCTTCTATCGGATCCAGTATCAAATAGTACAGTAGCATATCAACCATTAATAGGAAATTTACCAGTAACAATAGCAAGATCTTTTATAGCCTCACCTGAACCAATGACAAAAGCTCTTCCCTTGGTTCCACCATTATTTCTACCATTGTTATCCCCATTGCTTGTGTTGTTGTTATTTCTACCATTTTTATTGCCATTGCCATTCTTCTTTAATTGAGGGCAGTTTCTCTTGTAGTGTCCCTCTTTCCCGAATTCGAAGCAGCCTTTAGGTGTTTCTTGTGGTTGTTGTGGCTTCTTCATCAACTCATAACGCCAGTCTTTGGCCGCGTGTCCTAACTTCCCACATCTCTGACACTTGAAATTATCACACATGGTGATATGACGATATGATGGTTGTTACATCAGGTACATTTAGGATACTTCCCCGCGTATCCTCCTTGTCCTTGTGCTGATCAAGATCCTTGGTTGAAGCTTTGGTTGTTATCAAATTTCTTCTACTGTTACTACTGGGTCAGGTCATTATCCATCACCTGACCCAGCATCTGCACATAAGCATTCCACCAGCAGAGTGTTGCGCCTTCGAGGGTTCTGATAGCATACTTCACTTGATCGGCAGGCAGGCAATTGCATTTAGCAAAGATGGATTTAGTCTTTTCAAACCACTGCACCAATCCCATAGCCCCTTCAGCTCCACTATAGGTATGGGGATTGCAATCTATGAAGGATTTGTAGTTAATGGGTGGGGGTCCTGTGTCAGCAAACCAAAGCATTTAGTTTAACAACTTAAACAAGCAACTAGAGTATTTGTCAAGCCACTTGTATCATTTACCTACTGGGTGTGTGGCTTGTACACCAGCCACTGCCGCCTGCACATGTTCTTTTATCAGGGCAGCCGGTTCCGTGGGGGTCATGTTGACTGCTCTTGCGCCGTCCGCGTCTGGGCCTCCTCCTTGGCCACGTCCTCCTCCACCACCTTCCATTTTCACCTTATATTCTTCATAAACAGAATAATGAACAGCATGTAACATATTTAACTCATTGAAGCATAGTAAATAGTAAGAAAATGATGAAGTTCATCAACCACAACATTTATAACCAAAATAATAACCAAAGATAAAGAAATTGTAAGTTTTAATCGATGTCAAAATTTTTAGTTTTTCAGTTGGGTGGGAAACAACCCATCCCATATAGGATTAAAAGAAAACACTATGTAGTCCAATCAGATGAATGCGTAGATCAATCTAATACATCAGATCCATCATTATCTCCTTCCATCTCTATAGCTTCTTCTTCTTCTAGGGCTTTCTCTGGCTCTTCCTCGGGTTCCTTTTCAGGTTCTTCATCGGGTTCTGTGGCAACATGCATCGTGACAAACTGGGCTTTCAGGTAAAAAAGTCTTACCCTATAGTCGTGGATAGTTTCATCCCCAACATCCGAGTGGTGGATCGCCTGAGCCACACTATCAGTTACGGAGCGTTGATGCTTATAGCACTTCGATTATATCTCCTTCAATTCTGCCACTATCATCTTAGTCTCATGTAGCTCACATCAAAGAATGCCGACAACCTCAATTAGCTTATTAGTGCGTCGTTTTTCTATGTCTAGAAAAGCAACCAAATCCATAATCACTTGCTCAGTAGAACATGGTATCGAAGGAAGAGTAGGTGCAAGTAACTCAGAAGTAGACCTAGTCCTTGGTCTAGTAAACGTGAGTTCAGGAACACGGTCCCTATAAATCATACGATTAATGTAGGTAGGATAGTAACTCTAATCCGTGGAGTATCACGTTTAGGTAGTGCAAATGGTTGATCCCAGTCTACCTCCTCGGAAGGATAAGGAAGTCACGGCCACTCAGGTCCTCTATCAGGTACGGGAGGAGGAGGAGGGTAATAAGAACATGCATGCCTTTTACCTAAGGCCAGTTTAGAAGATGCCATGCTGCAGTGTACGTGATGTGTATGCAATGAGTATACAATAAGGGACAAGTAACGAGTAACTAACAATCTATTCGGTTATAGACTAGTGTGTATGCAATCTAGTTGCCGATAACTAGTGGCTTTGATACAGATCTGTCACACCCTTAAATTCCACGTGCGGGGTTCTAACATGAGGCGTGTGAACATACCAGGATCCAGTCATTAGTTACTCAGAACGACACTATATGAAACATTTAAAAACAAACCAAAATTTAAAACTTTAAAACTCTGCGGAAGCGTTTTATAAATAATTTAAACCCGAAGTTCTTGAAGTGTAACATTGGCAAATCACATGCCAAATCATATTTAAAATCAGAATGTAAAGAAGTACCAGATGTAACAGTTAATAGTTTCAATGCATTCTCCTAAGACATCTGCTAACCTCGACCTGAGTATAGCATACTAAAAGAGTCAACACAATGGTTAGTGAATTCAAGAGTTGCGTTCAACATAATCAGTAATAGTTGTAAAACATAAGAAGTGCATTGAAACAGATAGCTAGTCTGTATTCATAAGTAATAACCATAGTGATTTCTTGATTGAAGCTGATATGTGTTTCGTTTGTTTGCCTCCCGTCACAACATACCAAGTCATGACGATGTTTGTGTTTAGGAAAATATTGCACCTGTTTGACCTCGAGTCACATGGGTGGGGCTTGTCAGACCCAGTACTACTACCCAAGATTTCCTCGCTAGTTACGAACATTAATGACCCGAAAGTGTCAGGTCTTTCAATGTATACAACACTACATTATACTATACACAACTTATCAAAGTAAAGTGTTTGTAAAAGAGTATTCTATCTCTCCTAAAAGAGAGTGCTAAAAAGGTGAGGCATGAACTCACCTGGTGTTCCAACAGATAGTATAATGCAAGATAACAGTATGTGGAAGGACAACCCGTCAAAAGTTACCTAGATCATGTGAGTTTGTGAGTATACCATACCAGAATGGTTTAATAGATCCTAAGTGCTTCAAATAACACATTGACCCAAGTGATATAATAAACAATTAAACATTTTGACCTAGTTAACCCGTTTAACCCGTTGGTGACATGTCAAGTTAGATTCTTTTCAACCAAGTATAGTAATTTATAAATCATCATACCATCACAGACTACTATACAAGTTATTCTAATAAACCACATTACAACCTTAAGTCGCATCATGCTCTTCATGCTAACTTAGGTTATCATACAATGCACACAAACTATTTCATCATACTAAACATGTTCATAATTAGATTCCTCTCCAGATTACACATTAGGTTTAGTCACTCACAACGTGCCATGTGAAGCCACTCATGACTACACATCCTAAACCCTTCCAATCCTACAAAGTAGGGGCCTCATATTCGCACGCATGTATGATACCCACCATCACATACCCAAATACAATTCATACAATCCAGTAACCAACTTTATAATATTCAATTACTATATTGCATCACAACCTCATAAGTTGTATAAAATGCCATACTTGCACATTTTCCGAGAGCACCTAAATTTTCCCATATATTCCTTAAACCCAAATGACCCAATTAACATAATCTAACATGGTAGACATATTCCATGAACATCCTAGCATTCCCCTAACTTCCAATTCATGACGAAATCAAAAGATCATACAATTTACATCAACGCAGTCTCCTTTTCAGGAAAGTAACATCCAAAATCTATCCTTTCATCAATTTCAACCCAATTTCATCAATAACACACCTAATCTAGTTCATAGCAATCATAAATCACCCATATAACATCAACAAGTAACACTTGCTAATCACTTTTAATGCTTGAATCTCAATCAAAATTGATGGTTGCTTGTTGTTCTTGATAAAAATCTCAATGTGTGTGTGTTTTGGGAGTCTCTACCGCACAAGGGGGGTGGGGAGGGGATTAGGGTTTTAAGTTTGTTAGTTTTAAGTTTAGTGGTAATTACAAAATAACCCTCCCTTATAATCTTTTTATAAAAACTAATCTTTTCACTTTTTAATTAGTTTTTAAATACAAAACACAAGTATTACTAACCCATAATAATAATCATATATATTTTCAACTAACAACAAAACACATGAATCAAATATCACACGTTGTCATGTTACAAACTAAAAATAATATTTAAAATTCATGAATCGCATAACCACGAATTAATAATCGAAGTTATTAATTAGATTATTATCTGTTATCATAGTTAATTATTATTAAGTCACCAACGTTTAATGACAACTAGTGTGTGTTCACGACACGTGTATGCAAAGCCTAACAGAATTAACAGAGTTTGGTAATGGAAAATTACCGGATGTCACATAACGTTCCATCAAGCTTGAAATTTCAAGCTTCTTGTGCTTGTCGTAGTCTATAAAAGGCTTTTGTACGCTTCGAGATTCTTGGGCCTTTTGGTCTAATCCTTCGGGTTGTGTTATGTAGACTATATCCTATAGATATCCGTATAGGAATGTCGATCTTTCGTGAAGATGGTGAAGTTGGTATTCCTCTCAAGCAACTATAGCTAGTAACAAACAAACCATCTATAACCAAGCTATCGGCGTGAAGACCCAATCAAAATCATATAACATTTGACCCATTTCAGTATTGGTAAATCGATAATCTCCAAACCACCATCATGAATGAGGCTTACAAGACTTGGTATTCCATTCATCCTGGTGTGGATAAAATGTTCATGAATCTTCGTAACCAGTATTGGTAATCCGATATAAAAACTAACACAACTCTATATATCTCCAAATGCCTTAGCCGTTTAAAAGTCAAAGTCGAACAACAGGATCATTCTTAATAACTTGTCCAACCTGAGATTCCATGTGGAAGTTGGAAAACGTATCCATGGACTTTATCACCAAATTACCTCATACTTCTAGTGGCCATGATAGTATTTGGGTCATCGTTTACCGATTGACTACATTAGTACCTTTCATACAGATTCTTGAAGATTATCAAGTCGAGAGGTTGGCTTATATCTAAATCGATGAAATAGTCAGTCGTCATGGTGTGCCTTTAAACATCATCTCTGATCATGATGGTCGATTCATCTCTCAATTTCAGCAAAGTCTTTAATCATCTTTGGGAGCTCAACTCTATCTCAACACATCTCATCATCCTCAAATCGACGGTCAAACCGAAAGAATGATACAGACTCTCGAGGATATGCTTCTAGATTGTGTCATTAATTTTTATGCCTTTTAGGATTCTCATCTTCTGTTAATTGAATTTTTATAAAATAAAAGTTATCATGTCAACATTAAGATGGCACTATTTGAAGCCTTGTATGGTCATAATTTTTGATCTCCTATTTGTTGGTTTGAGATTGGTGAAACACAAATCACCGGTCCAGGACTAATTCCATAATAGACCGAAAAAATCCATAAGATCCACGATAACTTGCTCATTGCTAGAAATCGTCAGAAGTACTATGCTGACAAAGGATGAAAACCCATGGAATTCAATGTCGGTGATCTTGTAGTTCTTAAGATATCACTAAGAAAGGGAGTGATTTGCTTTGAAAGTAATGGAAAACTAGCACATCATTACGTGGGTCCATCAAAAGTGCTTGAGTGTATTAGGAAAGTGGCTTACCAACTAGAACTGTACCAAGAACTTAGCAATATTCTTCCAAAGTTTCATATATCAAATCTCAAGAAATGCTTTGCCAATGAAAATCTCACATCCCACTCGATGAAGTTCAAATTGATGATTCCAAGCATTTTATCGAGAAACCCATAGAAGCCATTAATCATAGTCGAATACCAACCGTCAAAGTCTGTTGGGATTCTAAACATGGCTTAGAGTTCACTTGGAAATGAGAACACCAAATGAAATCCAAGTACCCTTATCTTTTCGCATCACCTTCCTCGTAATCAAATTTCGTCAAAATTTCTTAAAATATGGGAGACTGTAACATTTGAACCATTAGTTTTGGGTATTTTATGTAGTTGTTTAATCATTTTGTAAACTATTATGTTCAATCACTATTAATTTTATCATTTAATTAATTTATGATGGTATTATAAATATAAAGTAAATTTTATAAATTTATATAGTTAATTATTAATTATGAGATTTTAATTATGAAATTAAAATAAATAAGTAAATTACAAAGTTTACAAGAATTATAAAGTTTATAAAGTTTTATAAACTAATAATTTAATTAGTTATTAAATTTAGGGTTTTAATAAATTTAAGGTTTAAATTGTAATTAAACTTTTATTTATATTACTTTTTTTATTTTCTAATTCCAATCATAACCCCCTACCGAAACACTTGTAACCATTCGTAACTTTCTTTTAACTTCTACTATAAAAGCAAGTTTAGGCCTTATTTTTTCTTTTGTCATTCTTTAAAATTCTCATTAACAAATCTTTCTTTCATCGTTTGCTTTTGAACAATTTCTTTTACAAGTAATTTCAAAAACTCTCTAATCTTAAGGTAATCTTGTATTGCTTTTTATAATATGTATTCCTTTTTTCTGTTTTTAAATTTTCTATTTTTTAGTCTATAGAACCATCCTAATGTCCAAGCATATACTATATTGTTGTATGATAGATGTAAGGAATATAAATGATGAACAAGTCCATCAATGACTTTATTCACATATTGTTCTTATGACTTCATGTTCTTACTTTTATTCATTCTTCTACTAAACCTCTTTTTATTTTAATCATGATCATTTGATCATTAACCCAAACATTCACTAACTCTTTAAAAATCACTAACATGCCCATATCAAGCTAACAACACGCTAACATAAACAAGAAAAATCCAATTTGCATATAGCCGGCCAAATGGTCACTTGGGTTATTCGACAATAATGTTTCTCTGAACGAAGGCTATGCTGAAGTCTTTGAATGTTCTTTATAACTCAAATGGACTTTAATATATTATGTCAATATATTAAGACTCGTTCTACCCTGTTTCACACTTTAACAATTTTAAAAGTGCACATAAGTGCCTTTGCTAGAATTTGAGCATAATATAGTCTGACTTCAACAAACCATAACTTGGTCATAAAAAACAAAATTTAAGCAAACTCAAACTGCATTATTATTTTTACAAAATTTTATTTTTAACTATATTTAATACGTCATCAAACTGAACCGGACGACACCATAACAACCTTCACGAGATAAGTGCGTATTTCAACATCTTATGCCTTGTGCTTATGTTTTGACCTGGCCTTTTCATAACAACTTTTCTAAACACAAGTTGTCAAGAAGACTTTGAACTAGTTTTCTTTGAATTCTCATAATTTTATGAAAGCGTTTGATATTTTTAAAAATCCATTCAAACATGTACTGAACATTCTGTCCATAATCTAAAATTGGTGTAATAATCCTTTTTCAATCTAGCTTTCGCCGTTTGGAATTCCCTAAACGTGCTAACTTTTTGTAATGACTTTCAAACTTAAGTTATTTTTTTATCCTTTAGGACACCACCCTTGACTTTTGAACATCCAAACTTTCTTGTGAACCCTACAACTGTCATCATACAAGGTGAGTATTCATAGCCCATTTTCACATGTTTTATATTTTAGACAACTCACGTGATTCAATATTCAATCATCGATATTCATTGTAATATCATTTTAAATTCAATTCAAAATATATTATTGTAAGGCCCCGTTTCCCGGGCACCTTACGGTTGGTCATTCATCGCACATAAACATATATATTTGCATTAGCTTAATAAAATCATGCAGCGGAAATTCGGTGATGAACTTTTCTTTTACTATAAATACTTTTACCATTTAATACAACGTACGTCAATTACAAAACATTTAAGGTTGCATTACATCACAAAATCACTTATTACAAAAGGGTCATAAACAGTGACCTCTAGTATAGAAATACAAAAAATTTTCATCATAAAGAAGATTTCTTAAGTAATTCCGTACATCGGAACCCTCAAGGAACACTTGACATTTGCATGCAACATAATTTGTTGCATGTATTATGCACCCGCAATCCATTGCGTTGCAACATTATCAAAAGGAGAATGCCATCCCAAAAGAGCTGAATAGCCGTCTCGTGCCATCCCCAGCAACACTACCTGCCAACTGGAAACACATAAAAAGTCAGCGTTGCTGAGTGAGTTCTAGTTTTATAATAAACATACTTTGTTTTCGTTAAAACTATTC
>BJCO01466330.1:0-16653 GCA_018326465.1 Flaveria floridana
GCATTCTTTTGTTAACGTTTTTGTATTGTAATGCAAACAAATGATATTTTGTAACGAGTGTTGTATTACTCTACAAAAGCATTTATAGTAAAATTTAAAGTTTCCGCTGCATGGTTTTTATTAAGTTATATTAAATGTATGTTTTTATGGGTAATGACGACCAACTGTGAGGTGCCCGGGATCGGGGCCTTACAACATTTATGTTTTAAACTCTGATGTTTGTTTTAAAAACTAATATAGAGGTCGTTTAGATTAACTAATGAGAATGATCCTTGTTTGTTCATACGCCTCGCGGTTAAACCCCACGCGTAGATTTTGAAGATGTGACATATTAGTATTAGACCTATTAGTTATATTGAACTAGGTTGAATTTCATACTAGACTATAACTGCATATAGCTAGTTACTTACTCGTACATACGTCTACTTTGTCTTCTCATCTTCCTATGCACTACATGCACTCCAAATATGTCGTTATCATCGGCAGCACCTCATGAACCGTGAAAGAAACCTGCGGTTCCTTATGTTCAACTATCATCTTAGAACCTTAAAACTCCTGATTTGGCATCTAATAAAGGTCCTCATGAAGAGCCTTTTATTGCCTGAGATATTTCTTACCCCAGGTGGTATCCCATCATGATCGTCAAGATGGGTCGCAAGGAAAACAAATGGTCTCTATACTCTCTTGATCCTAACCTTTATTCGGAATGCACACTAGTCTTAACTAATCAACCCTGTCCGTTACCGTAGGCCTTTCTTTCCTTTTTGGCTTTTTATGACAACAAGACACGTAGTGTAGCAAGTGAAATCACGGGATTACACAACAGGTGGAAATGAACTAGTATGTAATTGGAGGCTCTCGAGGATGTATGGCTGAATTTAGGTGATCACCACAACGAGTGATCTAATGTGGTTAAAGCCTTGGAGGCTCAGGTCACAGATCTTAATACTAGACTGGTGGACATGTAAAATGAACTATAGTAGGGTACTGCAAGGATGCATGAGTTGAAAGAGAAATTAACACTTAAGGAGGAACCCAAGGAAGAACCTATGGAAGAACCAGAGGAAGCACTAGAAGAGGATTCGAAGGTGGTAGAGGAAGATAGTGATGGATTAATCATTCTGGACTGAGTTATATATTATTATCATTAGTATGTGTAAGGATCAATAATAACATCAGATCAATCTCATCATGGTATTGAAAAGTAGAAGATAAGAATGAGTGTAAATAACTTCTCAATTATATTGCTCTCTGATTTTGAATGATTACAAGTAAGTGTAAGAATCATGAAATTACAAAAACCTACTTAATTACATTGAAACTAGTTATTTATATTAACAAAAATTAGTTCTCGCACGATACGTACTTCTAGCGTGGCAACTTGAACTTCTCGCATGACTTGATCTTTTTTATCTAGATTTGATTTCCCGAGCCTCTAGGTTCAGTTCCTACAATCTCCCCCTAGAATGGGTAAATCAATGCTTTAAAAGTCCGTGTTATCCACCTTGTAACTACCCCTATAAGCATACATCTTGTTGTTTAGAGCATTCATGATCAACCAACCAAAATGTGCTACCAAAAGATGAATAGATTTATCAGCTGCAATTGGAAAAGCATGCAACCTCATCAAATCTTCTCATCCAAACTTAAGCGTATACACAGGGTCGATGATACGGTAGTCTTTATTAATATAATGGATCAAAGCATGACCTGTATTCTTCTCACAACTCCACCACATGTGCTTTGACAAGGTATTAACTGGCACATTAGCATGTATAGGGATATTCCTAGCATATATTTGATGCTTAATCACTCGTATCTTCATTGGCTTATTAATGTTAGGATTGATATGTGTCTCATCTTTAATGACCTTAGATTTGGCAATTTTGAAATCCTTGAAGTTTGTCTTACTCTGTTTCCAAATCATGTTGTTTATTCGGTTCCCCTTTCTATAATTACTTGGATTAATAAACAGTACATGGCACATTACATATAATCTGAGGCTCTAAGTGTATGGAAATCGTGCTCTTCATGATAATACTCTATAGCTCCAACTCTTCTCTTAATCCACATACATCTTCTTTTCAGCATCATACGCCCAACTAAGAATAGGTTCTGAGTTTCCATACCTTGTGAAAGGTTTGGAATGTCTCAGCATGTGTATAAATGTTGGTAGAGAAGGAGGATCAACTGTAAGATTTTTGACCTAACATACATCTCTTTGACCAGTTAAATCTGTTGTCATGTCAGTAATTTCTTGTGTACTTCATTTGCCAACAATGTCTCCTTCAATCAAAATATCTGAGAATAAGTCCTTTAGACTATTCCCAAACATGTCTGTATAATCAACTGTCTTTTCTAAATCATCAAAAGGTCCAAAATCTTCATTAGTTTCCTTAACAATAAGTCCTTACTGGAATGAATAAAATTCTTTCTCATATGCTTGTTCAGTAGCGGGCTATAACGGAGTATAGTCAACTGTATCATCGGGACTTGGTCCGGAGACATTGGCAGATCCTGATGATCTAGAAGCATCAGTTGCGGCACCCATATCACCAACCTGATCATCATCATCATCATCATCCTTCTTATCATCCTTATCATATTTAACATTATCACCACCATCATCTTCTTCTTCATCATCATCAATATCATCCTCATCAGCAAACCCATAATCAACCAAATCTATGTCATTATCATCATGTACTAGTTTTAGGATTGGCACATCATGTTCAGGCTCCACAAACGCCTCTCTAGTAAATGCTACAGGTTGATCCTCAGTAGCCAAATTAGCAAACAGTCGTAGATGGATCTTGATCAATATCAACAGTGTATGTTGTCCTTTGTGACATAACAGGATCAACAACATGTTCTATAGAGGTGGTATGATCATCTGCAGATTCAGGACCAGCAGTTTGCTGTCCACAAACTCTCCAACTTTTGTCGTTCGCTACTATCTAAATTAGAAAGGTACACGGGAAGTTAAATCTCTAATAATCTACTCTATAATCTATATATAGCTGAACATGAACAGTTGCTGATGCTCTAAACTCTTTATTCTCTTATCTATCTCTAACATACTTGAATACATCTCATCAAGCACTTATGTTTTCTCTATCATCTCTTTCTCTAATACAACAACTCTATTCTTGAGTGTAACCCTCGTGAGTAAATACGGTGCAGTCTCTGGTGGTGGTCATGGCTCTGGACTAGCGTTAAAGTAATCCACAATACCAAACATATCATCATGCCCTTGAGTCCTTGGTGGTGTACTCAATACATCATCAACAACATGCATAGCTGATGATGTTATAGTTGTTGAATCTAAAACAATCACTGGATTCTCTAATGTTGTACCATCGCTAACTGTAACCGGAGTCCTATACACAGGAATATCAATATTGTTGACATAGTGGTCATTGGGGTCTGACGCTTACATAACACACCTCGTCCTCTACCCATCCCATGTGGACTATCAGAGATTTTCCTTGCCATCCTCTTTTTTCTCCTCTGAGTCGATAGGGAATCTTTAGGGACAAAATCTGCATCGCGTTCCTCAGTAGTGCGTTTGGTTGGAGTTTATTGCACTCTAGTATGTTCTTGTAGCACATAAGGAACATTCCCTATCTAATCACTATCAGTCTCACTCCCACTGTCTGTAAACCATGTGATTACCTCATATCCAGCCGACATACTTACCCCATATGAGCTTTCTAGAGCTTCTTGGCCAAAACTAGTAGATGTACCAATTATATCAGTTTGAGTAGCCATATTCTCTTTTTGTTGAGCTCCTTCTTGATAACCTTCCACAAATCTTCCCAACTTAGCAAAATGACTACCATCCTAGGCATTCCCCCTTGTTCCTATCACGTATGTGAATGTATCTTTCTTCATCACCAAAACAACATAGGTAGATGAATCAGACACTGGTAGCTTAGGGTGAGCATCATTCACTATTATCTAAATAAATATGGGGTAGATGATAAACTTCTTTCCCATAACAGCTATGACGTTCTTTTACATATCCGAAAACATGGCCTTGGATATGCTGTATGGTAAATCATCAATGAGTGATACTAGCAGGGATCCGAACACTACACTTAAGCTATCCATTACCGCCTTCAAGTTTATTAAGTAGTGTATCACCACATGAAATAGATACTTCCAAAATGGAGGTAAATATTTCTTCTCCAATGAGGGGTACCGGTGATGATATCCCATCCTGATCAAACAATCTCTAGCAACATCGTCATCTATCTTTAAGGTCGTATTTAGCTAATCTTCCAATAGTAATATAGTGTTAATGACCTCAGTAGTTATCACTATCCTCTTTCCCTTAACTATGGCTGATATGTGGTTCACGCTGGTCATGTATCTCATTAGCAGCAGTATGCCAGAACTATCAATAATGTTAGTATAAATAGTGTGATTGGCTGATATAGCATGATGTATCATCGAAGACTTAAGTCCATGAATCATATATCTGAATAAAGCTTTGTCTTCTGGAACGCCTCCTAGAAATGCTACTACATTATGGTTTTTGTTAAAAACCATTTGTCGAGCCATCTAAAAGGTAATTATAGACAATAAATAATTAGTTATTTAAACATAGTAATTCAAACTTAGAAAAATTTAGAATTGAATTTTTTTAACTTTTCGCATGTGTTAAAGTACTCACGTGCAAAAGGTTGACATTTCACGCGACAAGTTCAAATGATCGCATGATTCAAGTTTGACCATAAGTCAATTGTTTGCGTGTCAAGTCAAAGTTCTCACGTGGCAGGTTCAGTTCAAATTCCAAAGTTATCGCGACTGTTTATATTCTAAGAACATTTTACATGTGACAAGTTTGATTCTTAGATATTTCAATTCTAGCAATTTCAAACTGTTTCAACTATTAAAACATGTTCATAAGAGTCGATTCAGTCATTATTAACGTTTTATACGGTTAGTTTTGTTCAATTTTTGGTCCATTTGTCCATTTATATTCAGTTATGGAGCGAATACGCATAAGCTCGTTCAAGAACAAAACTCTACCTTATCAACCACTTTTGTGACACAATGCGACAACAATGAACACAAATATTAAAGAACTAAATCAATTGAACACTAAGAATTTTGAAAGAAACAAAATCACGAAGTTTTCGTGCGAATGAGGTACTTATCGCACAATTGTACCTTTTATAACTTACTAACTTCTCGCGCGAGAAGTCAATATTCTCACATGTCAACTTTTCGCATTCCTTGACCTTTTCGCATGCGACTAGTTCCATTAGTCGCACTCAACTTTTCGCATCTGTTGAACTTCTCGCGTGCGAGAAGTTCAGCCTGTGATTTTCCAATTTTTCAATTTTTCAATTTTATTTATTTTGTTGAACTATTTGATTTGTTATGAGTAAAAACGTATTTAATTAAGTGTTTAGAATATCCAAAAACTCTCATTTTTGTAAAATTTTATAAAACAAGAACAAAAACATATTGTAACAAACACGAATTTTAACAAAAAACATATTGATAAACTTATAATTTGAATATTTTTAATAATTTTCAAGTATAGGATCATATTTCTATGAAATCAATCATTAACATTATCCAACTTTATATAAAATAAGATTGATTACATAGATCGTAAACATGTTATATCCACTTTAAACTGTTTATAATGCTTTAGTTAATTTGTATGAAGTTAGTAGATAACACAATAAAAATTCTTGTAAAACCCTCATCTAGCTTTAAGACACTTTTGAGATTTCAAGTCACCCCAATTTGACTTAAACCTTTTACCACTCATCAGCATTTTCAGGATTATTTTTCTCTATTATAATATCTATTTGGAGCATAACTAGCATGAGAAATGTTTCTGAACACAGAATATTAACAGGTTTTAGGACTTATTAACTGCCAGTCAGATTTATATTTTGCCCTCGCAAAATGTTAGGACTTATATGCCAATTTGTGCTTACGTGCCCCATCTTTTGATTTTACCTCCTGTATCTGAACATATTCTCAATGAAAAAATATTTACTATATAGTATGTATGTCTAAGACATATCTTTTATTATTATGCTCATTGGCATCTTTTATTCATATGTGGCCTTTTTGGCTTCTTTTTGCTACTTTTTGTTTATTTTCCCTTTTGTCTTTGCTTTTAATATTCTTTTCATCTTGATATTCACATATACATATATCTTCTGAGAAGCACAAAATCAGACAGTAATGGGTTTGAGTATGACTAGACTATAACTGTCAGTCTGTTTTAATATGGAATCAGTGTTACCACAAAATCTTGACGAGTAACCCACTTCAGTTATAGAGAATTTACTATTAATTCATCATAGATCATATTGCTTTTAATCATTGAAAGTCAAGCCTATCAACATATCAAACATAATCCAAAGTCAATTTCTTTTAAGCCTTAGAATGTAATGTATCAAAGTCAAGAAATATACTATTATTTCCTATATACTCTTGAAAATTTAAGTTTCTAAACCTTTAGAACAAAATCCTTTTGTAATTTTTCTTCAAACTTTTTACTCCCCCTAAGAGCAAAAATAACAAACTCTTTTTCAGTATATTTTCAAATTTTCTCTCCCTAAAATTTTGATTATCTAGAAAGAAAATAACAATTTTAACTAAAAGACCAAAAAAATTATTTTGAGAGAGTGTAAGAATAATTATTAACTAAAGTTAATTATTCCTAGAGATTGAACTAGAGAGTCAAATCAGTAATGATCAAATGCCTTAGTAAACAAATTAGCAATGTTGTCATCTGACTTTACTAAATCTAGATTAATAAGCCTTCGACCAAAACTGTCCTGCATAAAATGCATGCAGATATCGATATGTTTTGTCTTTCAGTGTTGGATCGGATTTTCACTATGTTTAGCACTGCAGTGTTATCACACTTGGTGCTATAGATGTTAAGGCCATAATCAAAAATTTGTTGCTGAATCCAAATAATCTAAGAACAATAACTCGAAGCAACCACATATTCAGCCTCTATAGGGGATGTGGATACAATCTGCTACTTCATGCACTGCCAAGAGATTAACCTATTTCCATGAAATTGACAACCAACAGTTGTTGATTTCCTGTCCAAATTACATCATACATAATAACTGACAGGGTCCGAGAATGGATTTAATAGTTGATGTAACTTCAACTAGGATTGAATATGATGATTGACTCAATGATTAAGTAGTGGAAATACAGAATCAAAGAATATTAAATGCTGAAATAATACTTATAAATGCTTTGTGTGTTGATTGTTGGCAAACAAGTTACAGTGGGTGCTAGGTTTTTAATACAGTGACTTGAAAACTTTAAAACCTCGAAAATTGAGCACTGAGAAATTTACAATCAGAAAACTTACAAAAGTAGGGTATTCTATTCTATTTATAGGCTGATATAAAGCATGTACAAAATGAATATACTACCCTGACAACTATACATCAGAATACTAGTCTAAATACAAAAAGCTAATCAGCATTTGTATGTGTTCATCCGTATTAACTGATGTTGATGTCTTGGACTTCATCAGCATTTCTTATATTTGTCTTCAACATCCAGTTTGTTAATCAGCATTGACACATGCGGATGAACAAGTACTTAGCTTGTTTGTCTTTGGGCACCCGCATTGGTTAGTGCGGATGAACAAAAACTTGTCAACATTTGTTCTGTTGGTCATCCGCTTAAACTAATACAAATAGTTGACACTTGGTCTTTCTTCTACTATTTATTCACCCGCATATCTTCTTGGACTTTGTGTGAGTTTCCAACAGAACTACCTTTAACCACCTCTTGAATTGGTATGTATGATCCTTTCAGGGTCCAACAATACTCCCCCTTAGGATTATACAACATATGTAATTTAAGGGTTTGATGGGTGGTGGAGGTTGTGAAGATTGTATTGGATCTTTTGTTGGTGCTTGGACTGATGTGGATAGAGCTGGTACTAGGTCTGCCAATGATGGATCCAAAATTGCTTTGATCATGTTGGAGAAGTCTCATGACTCAGCCATCTTGTCTCTACTCCAAACATGAATCTTTATCTGGCTAATAGTATAAATAGCTTAAACAGGCATATGCCTTAGAGATATGGGTTCCCACACTGATACTGTGGAAAGCCCATCTCTATGAATCAATAAAGAACCATTGGCATCTACCTCAAGCTTCACTATATTACCCAACTAGAGAAAGACTTTCTACTTCTTTCTTAGTTCTTTCTTATTATTTATTCTATCATAGTCCATCTTTAAGAATTGATGCATTTAAAAAAGAAATACATATAAACTTCTCCAAGCTTGTTATCTATTCCTCTTAAGTGTCTTGCGAAGATGTAGTGGATATAGGATTCATAAAGCAATCTTACCTTATATCCACTAAAAAGCCTTATCTCTGATCCTTCTTTACCTTCCCATTTCCTCTTAATAACCAACTCATAAGTCTTTTCATCATAAAATACATTAGAGATTGGTTTGGTCTTGTGAGTACCAGCCACCATCTTTCTTTTTAGAGATTCAGTTGGCTTTACATTTAACTCAGGAAGCACAATCTCTTTAGTCACTTTACTATTTTTCTTCTTCTCTAGAGGATTTTGAAAAGATTTGTCTTTCCTTATGCAGATAGCTTTGATAGATTTGAAGTTATTGGTTTTCTTGAACATCTTCAATATATCTTTAAACTCATATCTTTTATATATTGCTTTATGATTTATCAACTCAAGCTCAGCTAATTCTTTGAAGTCATGGATTTGACAGGAGTTTACCAAAGCAGTGTACTCTGTGAAGAACTAAACTAGCCTGAGATAATATTGACCATGAACATATTCTAGTCACTGTCATACTTCTAGGAAATGATATTCACGTCTACTTTGCCTTCTGGAGTAGACACATCCTTTATCATCTCTGAATAAGTTGACCCTTCTTGAAGGTAATAAACCACTTAGGATTCTTGTGAAGCATGGCTGCCAAGACATCATGGTCTTTTGTAGTGAGTTGGATGTCTTGAGTTGATACTCTTGTCCTGGGTTTCATCCCCACAACCTTTTTTTCTAATTTATTCAATCTTTCTCTCTTGACATAATCTTCTTGAGGATTGCAGCTCCGAGGGAATTATTTTTCATGTTACCTAGTTTTGTTCTTGTATAACCTTGTTCAGAAAGATAATCCTTCATTTTCCTATCAGTCATGCTGTAGGGATCAGGATAATGTGACAGAGGAGCTTCAGACCATTGAGTTTGGGTTGGAGTGAATGAAACTGATGACTTGACTGCCTTCTTTTCATAGTCAGTCACATAGGTAGGATCAAGAAGTGTGTTCAACTTATTCACTTCTTCTACCATTGTGTGAGAACCCTAAAATTTCAGCTTAGATAAATTAACATTTAAATATGTTGATATTATATATATTACAATAATGCCCTTATCTTATCTATATATTTAGTTAAGTATAAGTTACATAAACATGCATGCATGCATAATTATTTACGTATGCATGTATGTATATATTCAAAAGACAATTTCCATATATATTTTATGAATCTTTGTTGATACATTGTTCCTAGTTTATGTACTTCAATGTAAATGTCTTTTATTTCATACACATATGTAATGAAAATGCTTAATGAAATATGATATGCGTTTTGATGTTTAATTGTCTTTGTTTATATCATATTCTTATTATAATTGGAATTACTCATATTTATGAACATATATATAGGTTTGAGGTTGTTGTACGTAGTTCTGAGTCAATAATGATTCAAAAATGTGTTCAACTTAGTCGGATGGTTATTCATGCTAATGGACCATACTTATAGACCATACGCACGAATTAACCATACTTATGGACCAGTCGCATGACTGAACCAGGAGACTGGATTAGTCGTATGACTGAGATATAAGATTGACTCAGTCGCAAGATTGAACCTTCAGTCATGCGTATGAGTCAGACGCATGAGTCAGTCGCACGACTGAACCATTGTTCAGTCATACGAATGGATACTGAAAACCTATAAATACCACATAATTCGTGGAAAAATAAAACACTTCGCTTACTATCCTACCCTAGCCATCTAGAGCGTCCCAGTTCGTCCATCCAACTTCATAGTTCGTTCCTGATCGATTCCAACTCCTTCTTAACATTTGTTTAATTGTTAGATCGATCGGGTTGTTCATTCTCACTGATTGGATTGCCAATCAGATAGAATTCCACGCTATTTGATCTGGTCTCACGCAGAATCCATTAGTACTCCGTACCAAAACGGTCCTAACAAGTGGTATCAGGGCTTTGGCTCGTGATTTTGCATGGATTCCATTAGTTTTGGTGTTAAAGTTAACGTTTTTAATCAAAAGATTCACTTTTTTGCTTCAAAATGTGTTTTTGACGAGTGCATGTGTTAAAGTTTCGACTTTTCATCATATGGCAAATTAGAGTTCCTGAAAATTTCGTATCTTATGTCAAAGTGTTCAAAATTTGACTTTTTCCAGCAATAGCAGCCTCAGTCGCACGATTAGGTCAATCACATGATTGAATCCCATTCATATATTCCAATCGCACGATTGTACTTATTCGCATAGCTCATTCGCACGGTTAAGTTATTTGAGTCGGTTGACCTCAATCGTCCTCTTCATTCGCACGATTGAATCCAATCGCACGATTGAACTCATTCGCATCCTTTAATCGCACGATTGATCCAGTCGCCTTGCTCAATTGCACAAGTGAATCTGTCTTGTCTTAAGTTTGTCAAGTTTTAAGCCATGGAAGACCAATCTGCTGCGTTTACTGCCGGAAAAGACTCGCGTATCCAGAATCTTCTTCTTATGGAAAATGAGATAGGGAGTCACAACAAACCGCCAAAGTTGTTGACGTTGGATGAGTACCCACAGTGGAAATAGTGGTTTGAGATCTACTTGAATGGTGTTCACCCTAATCTTTGGACATCTATAGAGACTAGTTATACTGTACCAGTCAGTGCAAATGGGGTGAAGTTGACTTTGGGGGTTTGAATGAAGCTCAGAAGGTTCTACATAACGCTGAAAAGAAAGCGTATGAACTGTTGACTCAGTCAATACCTAAGGATATATTCCATCAATTCTCAGAGAACAAGCAGTCGAAGAAGCTATGGGAGGCTTTAGAAAAGAGATATGATGGTAATGCAACCTTAAAAGCACTAAAGGCTAAAACTCTCAAAAAGGAATTTGATAATATCTCACTAATAGGAAATGAGAGATTAGATGACATCATTGATAGATTCTATCAGTTGATGAGTGAGTTGCATACTCCTGGCGTGACCACATCTATGGAAGATAAAGTTTCAAGCTTTGCTGATGGTCTGCCAGACAAATAGGATCCATTTGTGTCTAATCTGAGACAAAATGACACTCTTGCTACATTAGACATAAATGATTTCATTTTGAAGCTAAGAGAAGAAGAAATACGACTGAAATACAAGTCTAAGAAAGCATCCTATGCTCAGAATCCTTCACTGTATAACTCTGTTCCTACTCCAGCTTCATCAGACGCACCGCTACGAACAGCGTTTGTGTGTAATTCATCTGCTCCTTCCCAAAGAAGTTCCTCGGGAAGCGAAGCGTCAGGTTCATCTAAAACCCAATAAATACATTGTTCCTGATTCCAACCTAACTAAGCTGAAGACTGAGAATCTCAGAAATGTTTCCGTGGAAGTTGCCAAAGATCACATGGATATTCTAGTAGTAGTTGTTCAGTCTTATGATGGGTTAATCGCTGGAAAGATTTGAAATTGTCATCTAGCTGACGAGGACTACGAGCAGGTGGATGAGACTGAGTTGGAGTGTATGGATATTATGTGGGCATTGGTCGCTCAAGGCGATGAAGGACAAGACTGGTCCTTCAGATTTGTATCTTAGGGAGAATCAAATATAGCATAAGTTGATGATTTAGATGATGGATATGCAAGCGAGGGAGACATCATAGCTGAGCATGCACGTTTAGATATTGAAGAAGCTATGGATATGGTAGATCATCTTGTTTAAGAAGAGTTGATTGCTACAAACTCAGAATCTCCAGTTATTGAAGAGTCTGAAGCTGCACTTATGGCCGATTCGTCTAGTTCCGCATAGGTATACTCTAAAGATGAATTGTTTGATAAACATGCTTGTGATGAATGTGATAAACTTAGAGAAATAAATGACTTAAAAGTTGCTAGGTTATTAGAACACAATGATAATCTGGTAAATGATTTAAAAATGTGCACTGAAGCAAACCATGTTTTAAGAAAAATAAGTGCAGTTTTAAAGAAAAGATAGAATTGTTAGGGAAACAACTAAGGGAGACCGAGGTTGTTGCCCTAAATCAATCAAATGACATTCAGTTCTATCTAACTACTTTAGCGGAAACTAAAAAGGAAAAAGCATTGTTGCAAGTCCAAGTTGAATCATTAAATCAAAAACTGCATAGTTTAGCAAGTTCCTCTCATATATTTATGAACTTAGAGAAAGAATGTAATGGTGGGGAAGGTCTTGGATATAAAGTAGTACCGCCACCACATGCAATTATTTTAAACACTAAATGTAGACCAATAAATAATAACACAGTTAAAGATCATGTCGTGACTACTCCTCAAGTTAGTGATCTAGAGTCCACAAGTAAATCTGTGCAGTCTGTCACTGAACAGAAGGCTACTACTTCGGGATTGAAAGATAAGGTGCTTAAAGAGGATTTGTGCCTTAACGTTGAACAAGATAGTGTTGGGTCGGGTTCACAAACATCTACGTCAGAAAATAAAAATTCTTAACCAACAAACCCTAAACGTGTAAATCATCAAAATCCTGATAAAAAGAAAGAAAAATGTGTTCAAAATGTCAAAACAATTAAGTTTGTTAAAGAAGGTGAAGCATCTATGAAGGTTGAGAAACAGACCAGCTCCTGATCATACTCAACCCCTCACAGAAGTTCTCCCTCACCTATCGAAGGGAGATCCTGCTATAGTTGTGGAAAACAAGGACATATTTCTCCAAATTGTCCTCATTATCAGACACCTAAAATAAAATTTGAACTTTTTGATGAAAAACCAAGATTTTTCAAAAATAGATCTAATACTCCTCTAACATACCAAAGTCAACACAGAGAAGCTCAAAGTGAAGCTATGTTGCCTAAGGTTAAACCTAGGACTGTTAATGAACCAAAAGTTCATGCCATAAGCCAGTCATCTGTTTACCACAAACAGGCCTTACACAAACTGGTTTATGAAAAAAACATCAAGTAACGTGTCTGACAGTGAGGACAAGAAGAAGAAAGATGTGTCCTCATCCTCTGAAGGTAAGTGGGTTGAGTTCATGATATGTGATATCTCTGGGAAACCCAAGCCAGTAAAGGCTTGGGTCCCCGACCTGAACTAATCATTTTAATTCTTTATGCAGGTTGTCCGCTACAACGCTATCACTAATACCAGGATTATTGATAGTGGGACTTCCAGGCACATGACCGGGAATTCTACAATCCTTTTCAACATCAAGCAAATTAAAGGGGGGCACGTATCATTTGCAGGAAACAAAGGAGGTTATATCACCGCTCAAGGCGAAGTGGGAAACGCGAAGGTAAAGTTCGACGAGGTAAATTACGTTCAGCAATTGCAAAACAACTTGCTTTCTGTCTCCTAAATTTGTGATAAGGGCTTTAAGGTCGTGTTTGTCAATAAGAAGTGTTACATACTTAAGAAGGAGTATGCTATCCTGGAGGAGCAAGTTCTAATGTCGGCTTCAAGATATAACGACATGTATGTCTTGGACCTTTCAAAAGTCTCCACAACTGAGTCTACTGCTTAGTGTTTCTTGTTAGAAGCAACTGAAAGAGATTCAGTTTCCTGGCACAGGAGAATGGGACACATCAATTCCAAGAAGATGAACCATCTGGTTCAGAATGATCTGGTGGATGGAGTTACTGTCAAGAACTTGCAGCTTCCAGACTTCTGCATAGCATGCAAGAAAGGGAAACGGACAAAGAAGTCTCATAAATCAAAAAAAGTTCATTTTATCAACATTCCTCTTGAACTTCTACATATGGATCTGTTTGGCCCTGTCAGCATAAAGAGCATTGCTGGTGATTGGTACTGCTTTGTGGTAACGGACGATTACTCAAGTTTCTCTTAGGTGATGTTTCTGAAAGCGAAGTCGGAGACATTTAAATCATTCAAACATCTAGTTAACACATTGGAGTCACTCTACAAACGGAAAGTAAGGAAAATACGTTTAGACAACGGGACAGGATTCAAGAATCAGTGGATGGAGGCATTCTGTCGAGAGAACGGGATTGTTCATCAATTCTCTTCTGCCTACACTCCACAGATGAATGGAGTTGCTGAATGGAAGAATAGAAGCTTGATAGAAACAACAAGGACAATGCTAGCTGACTCAAAATTGTTGGTTCACTTCTGGAACGAGGCAGTGGCTAAAGCATGTTATACTCTAAATCGAGTCTTAGTGGTCAAACGTCATGGAAAAACTTGTTATGAGTTGCTCCAGCAACGTAAACCCAACTTAGAGTATCTTGAACCATTTGGCGCACTCTGCATGCTGTTAAAGAAAAATCAGACTGGGAAATTCTGCGAGAAGGCAAAAGAAGGTATCTTCCCTAGCTACAGTATACCAGACAAAAGGGTCTATAAAAACTCAACTAGTCAGGTAAAAGTGTGGTGCAATGTTGATGTACAAAGATACACCCCCTCCTTCAGGAAAAGGACATTCCTTCTTCTTTGACTATGATGGATTTTTTAAATCCTTCAATCTACCTTCTTCCCATTCGGATGATGTGTTGGCCACTCAAATGATGTACGATGTTCTGAACACTCCTACTCGATACTCGACATCATTGGCTCCATTAGAAGGTACTACTGGCTCTTCAGGGGGAGAACTAGAGATAAGTGATTCATCTGATGATGAAGAAGCTGAACCTTAAAATGTGAACTAGGAGGAACAGGTCATTACTACTGAAAGTACACCTTCAGCTGATCATGAAGTAACTGGAACTTCTGAACCCAGCCCTTCAACAGTTGCAGAAACTGATCCTGTGATTTAAAACCTGGATGATGAGGTAGCTGTTCCCACAACTCCCGGAACTAGGATTAATGTGAATCACCCCCTGGACAACATCATCAGGGATATTCTCTCTAGAGTTCAGACAAGAAATCAGCTTTACTCAGCTGACTATGCTGTTGTCATGGAAAAGGGGTACATACACGATGGGGCATACCGATGTTTTGTGTCTCAAGTTGAGCCCAAGTATGTAAGCGAGGCCTTAAAGGATGAGGCCTGGGTAGCTGCAATGCAAGAAGAACTCCTACAGTTCAAAAAGTTAGGCGTCTTGACACTTGTCGACAGACCAAAAGGTGCCAAAGTGATTAGCACTAAGTGGGTTGCTCGGTGTAAGAAGGTTGACCAAGGGGTCATAATCAGAAACAAGGCTAGGCTTGTTGTTCAAGGGTTCATGCAAGTCGAAGGAGACGACTACAATGAAGTGTTTGCACCTATGACCAGGATGGAAGCAATTAGAATCTTCTTAGCCTATGCATCCTTTATGTAGATCAAAGTATATCAATTGGATGTGAAAAGCGTATTTCTTTATAGTGAGATTCGTGAAACAGTTTACGTCAGTCAACCCGAAGGATTCTAGGATTCTTATCATCGGGATAGAGTTTATAAGCTAGACAAGGCTTTGTATGGGCTCCATCAAGCCCCTCGAACCTCGTATGAGAACCTCTCCACTCATCTACTGAAACATGGCTTTCGTAGAGGTGTAATTGACTGCACGTTGTTCATAAAGGAAAAAAGATATTGATTTACCAATGGTACAGATATATGTGGATGACATAATCTTCGGTTCCAAAAATGAAGCATTATGTAAAGAATTCGAATCGGTGATGAAAGCTGAGTTTGAAATGAGTGCCATGGGAGAGATGAAGTTCTTTCTTGGTTTAAAGGTAGATCAGATACCAAATAGAATCTTCCTGCATTGGACCAAATATGTTGGAGATATCCTTAGTCGATTTGACATGGAGAATGCAACGGTTGCTAGTACTCCGCTTGCCACGAACCATGATATGGCACCCGACGAAAATGGTGATCTCGTAGATGCTACTATGTATTGAGGAATGATCGGATCTCTGATGTACCTCATTGCTTCTCGTCCTGATATTATGTACGTCACGTGTCTCTGTTCTAGATATCAGGCAAAACCAAAAGTAAATCGTCTGATTGGGGTAAAAAGGATCTTTCGTTATCTGAAGGGTACTCCAACGCTTGGGGTTGTGGTATCCCTATGATGATGACTTTTACATAACAACATATAGTGACTCAGATTATGGTGGTTGCAAGACAAATTACAAGTCAACATCTGCGGGATGTCAGTTCTTTTGAAGACGATTAGTCACCTGCAGGTGTAAGAAGCAGACGTTTGTTGCTCTGTCAACATGTGAAGCTGAATACGTTGCTGCGGCAAGTTGCTGTTCATAAATCATCTGGATTCAACAGCAAATGCGAGACTACGGTTTGAAATTCTCTAACACCCTTATATTTGTTGATAATTCTGCTGCTATTGTTGTCACTAAAAATCCGGTCCAACACCCCAAAACTAAACACATCGGAATTAAATATTACTTTATACGTGACTGTTTTGAAAA
>BJCO01466331.1:0-10935 GCA_018326465.1 Flaveria floridana
TATTATTATTATTATTATTATTATTATTATTATTATTATTATTATTATTATTATTATGTTTGTTAAGCCGCGGGTGTGGATGGGCGCATAGTCCACATCCGAATTGTCTAAGTGTTGAAAACACCATATTTGTCTCGGATAATTCATACAAAAGGATAATTTCTATTCAAATATAATTCTCTACATGATTAAATACCAATATTGGATGTAAAATAAGTGTGGAAAATAATCAGAAGTTGATTATATAGATGATTACATAAGTAAAATTCTAGGCTCATTACCATTGTTTAGGCGCATGAGCCCTGTTGGGACGTCTGAACACTTAGGCACATGACAACTGTTTAAGCGCATGACAACTGTCTGGACACCTGGGACTTAGGCGCTTGACAACTGTGTGGGCGCATGAGCACTGATGAAACGCCTAAGACTTAGTCACATGGGCACTGTCCAGGCGCATGGGCACTGTTCAGGCGCATGACTTAGAAAAACGTCCACTTAAATATTTTGCATAAGTCCCTGAATCATCTTGGGGTTGAGGAAGGATTGTTACATCCTCCTACCTTTTAGAATATTTTGTCCTGAAATTTAGCTTCTATTAAGTTTCTGAACGGTTGGCTTTAAAGAGGTGCGAGTATTCCCTTCTCATTTCATCTTCCCGTTCCCATGTGAACTCAGGTACTCGCTTAAAGTTCCATCTCACCTTCACCTTGGGTATGCGACTTTGCCTAAGTTTCTGGACCAGTCGATCAGTAATCTCTATGAGCTCCTCAACAAAATTCAGTTTGTCATTTATTTTTATTTCTTTCAGTGGCAATTCTAAGGCTTTGTCTACCAGACACTTATTTAAATTTGATACGTGAAAAGTGTTATGTATGTAGCTCACCTCCTCAAGTAGTCTGAGCTGGTATGCTACCGGACCAATTCTTGCAAGTATTTCAAATGGTCCAATATATCTTGGGCTTAGCTTTCCCTTCTTGCCAAAACTCACAGCTCCTTTCCACGGTGCGACCTTTAACACTACTTTATCACCCACTTGGAATTCAAGGGGCTTTCGTCTTCTGTCAGCATACTTCTTTTGTTGGTCTCTGGCAGTTCTCAGTCGTTCCTTAATCTTAACTATGTTGTTTGTGGTTTCCATTATGATGTCGGGTCCCATCACTTGGCTATCACCTACCTCATTCCAATTCAAGGGTGACCGATATTTCCTACCGTATAGAGCCTCATACGGGGCTGCTTTTATACTTGCGTGGTAACTATTATTGTAGGAGAATTCTACTAGGGGAAGATGGTTATCCCAGCTTCCACCAAAGTCAATCATGCAAGCTCTTAGCATGTCTTCCAAGGTCTGAATAGTTCTTTCACTTTGCCCGTCGGTTTGATGGTGGTATGTAGTGCTAATGTCAAGACGGGTCCCCAAATCCTGTTGGAGAGATCTCCAAAATCATGACCTAAAGCGACTATCACAGTCTGAGATAATCGAGAGTGGCACGGAGTGTCGAGTCACTATTTCATCAACGTATATTCAGGCTAACTTTGACATCTCATAGTCCTCTCGAATTGGTAAGAAATAGGCTGATTTGGTAAGGCTATCCACGATTACCCAAATAGCATTATGACCACGAGATGTTCTTGGTAGTTTCGTGACAAAATCCACTGTAATGTTATCCCATTTCCATTCTGGGATTTTGGGTTGCTGAAGGGTTCCTGATGGTTTTTGGCCTTCACCATTGCACATGTCAAACATTTTCCCACAAAGGTGGCAATAGACTTCTTTAATCCGGGCCACTAGAAAATTGCTTTCAAGTCTTGATACATCTTATCACTTCCTGGGTGAACCAAGTATCTAGATTGGTGTGCCTCGTCCAAAATCATATCCCTAATTCCACCATGGTTAGGCACCCATGTCCTCCCTTCATATTTATACAATCCATCATTTTCTACTTCCAGACGCTTCTCCATCCCTGTTAACATTTCCCCAGTCAGGTTACTCTCCTTAAGCGCTTCCCTCTGTGCTTTTTTCAACCTAGCAACAAGGCTAGTGTACACGCTCATTCTTAGAGCACGAACGTGAAGGGGTTTTCCCTTTCCTTTCTTCTCAGGGCATCAACCACTATATTTGCCTTTCCAGGATGGTAGCGGATATCACATTCGTAATCACTTAGTAATTCTACCCATCTCCTGTGGAGCATGTTCAACATTTTCTTATTGAGGGTGTGCTGCAGGCTTTTGTGATCAGTATAGATGACACACTTAATACCATAAAAGGTAGTGTCTCCATATTTTGAGTGCAAACACCATGACACCCAGTTCCAGATCGTGGGTCATATAATTCCTTTCGTGTTCGTTCAGCAATCTGGACGCATATGCGATCACTTTTTCCCGCTGTATTAATACGCAACCAAAACCTTGACGCGAGGCATCGCAATAGGCCACGAAGTCCTCAGTTCCCTCTGGTAGGGTAAGGATAGATGCGCTGCAAAGTTTTTCCTTTAACAGGTTAAAGGCTTCGTCTTGTTTCTTTCCCCATTTATAGGTTACATCCTTTTTGGTCAGCGCAGTTAATGGATGTACTGTTCATGAGAAGTCCTTGATAAACCTCCTGTAATAGCCAGCCTACCCAAGAAATTGTCTGATCTCGGTAGGAGTTTTTGGGACTTTCCATTTTTTAATAGCCTCTATTTTTTATGGATCTACCTGAATTCCATCCTTATTTACGATATGCCCAAGAAACTAAATTTCACGCATCCAAAACTCGTATTTGGAGAATTTTGCGTATAGTTGTTCGCTCTTGAGTAGTTCAAGGATTAATCGGAGATACTTCGCATGTTCCTCTTTACTCTGAGAATAGATCAAGATATCATCAATAAATATGATCATGAACTTATTTAAGTATGGGCGGCACACACGGTTCATGAGGTCCATGAATGCTGTTGGTGCATTAGTCAATCCAAATGGCATGACTAGGTACTCATAGTGTCCATACCTGGTTTTGAAAGCTGTTTTAGGAATGTCTTCTTCCTTTATTTTTAGTTGGTGATACCCCGATCGCAAGTCTATCTTAGAGAAATAGCTAGCTCCTTGCAATTGATCGAATAGGTCGTCAATTTTGGGAAGAGGGTATCGATTCTTTACAGTAAGCTTGTTTAGTTCCCGACAATCGATGCACATTCTGAATGTTCAGTCCTTCTTCTTAACATATAGTACCGGAGCACCCCATAGCGAGACACTGGGTCGTATGAACCCCTTATCGAGCAATTCTTGGATTTGTAGCATCAGCACCTTCATCTCGGGTGGAGCTAGTTGGTAAGGTGCTTTGGCCACCGGCGCAGTGCCAGGTGCTAAATCAATCTGAAATTCAACTTGTCGGGTTGGTGGGAGTCCTGGTAAATCTTCAGGAAATACTTCCAAGTACTCAGATACCACAGGTATGTCTTCAATCTTCTTTTCCCCTTTGGCCGTCATCACATAAGTTATAAATGTTGTGTGTTCTTTCTTGAGGCTTTTAGTTGCTTTCAAATAGGATATCATGGGGCATAGTTGGTGGTTTCTCTCTCCATGGACTACTAACATCTCCTCGCTGGCTATTGGTATCTTAAGCAAATGCCCGTCACACACGATTTCAGCCCAATTTTTAGCTAGCCAATCCATTCCCACTACTACATCAAAACCTCCTAATTTAATAGGCATTAAATCTATATGAAAGGAATTACTCTCTAGACCAATTTGCAAACTTTAATGATTTGGTTAAAGTACTAGTAGTTAAATCAACCAGAGGCCTAAAGGTAGTAGAAACAAAACTAGCAGTTGCCCCTATATCAAATAAAATGGTAGAAGGGTGGTTATTTATGAGAAATGTACTGTTCACCACATCAGGCTCTTGGCGAGCACCGTTCGGATCCATCACGAATGCTCTTCCCTTGGGCTTGTTGGGTCGGGTGTCATTGTCTCTTGCTAGTTTGGGGCATTTGTTCCTCATATGTCCTGGATCTCCACACTCATAACATTGCTTTCCAGGTTCATAAGTATATTCTTTAATCAGATGACCAGTTTTCTTGCACCAAAAACAAGGCATGTGGTTGCATTCCCCTTGATGATGAAGCTTACATTTGTTGCAGAATGGGCTTGTGCCTTGATACAACCTCCTAGCCTTTCCACCATGGTCACTTTGTCTTGCCTCATCATTGGACCTTTTGCTTGAACTGCTACTGCTACCGACCACCTTCCTAGCATCGAACCACCTCCTTTTCTCTTCCATGGCCTTCTTCTTGTCCTTCGTTCTTGCCTGCTCAGTCCAACCGGCTCTAACTAGGTCGTCGATCAGGCTACTAGTAAAATCCACTACAGCTTATAGGGTTGAAGGCCTAGAAGACCAGACCATGCCTCTGACCCTGGGATGTATTCCCTAGATGAAGCGGGCTACACCCTTGGATTCGGGCGTCATCAAGTATGGTACTAGTTGGGACAATGCCAGGAATCAGTTAATGTATTCAGTGTAGTTTGGGCCTTTCATCTCCAAACTCAGAAATTCGGCCTCCAATTTCTCTAGTTGATTGATCAGGTAGTACTTGTTGGTCATTAGCTCCCTGAACTCAGACAAGTTCATCCTGCCAACAACATTCCTGCCTCGAGGCTGAATGATGGTTTTCCACCATTCCAGTGCTGGTCCCTTAAGAGATTAGGAAGCAAATCTCACCATATGCTCAAGCTTGCATTCGCTAACGTCCAACATGACTTCGATTTCATCCAGCCACCTATAAGTTTCAATTGCACCCTCGGTGCCATAGAAGTCCTTTGGCTTGTAGGCCATCAATGTTTTGTAGGACCACCCATTTCTTATAGCTTCGGCTTCCTCATTGTTTCCTTCATCGTTATTGGGTCCATTAGTCCCGGTGGTGTTTCCCCGATCTGCGTTGATCTGGGCAATTATCGTCGGGATGACGTTAGCAATCTACTGAGCTACCAGGTTGGCAATCCTCTTGTCATTCACCTGGTTGGCATTCCTCCCATGTAGATTTTTGGGTGGGGTAGGTGGTTGGTTTCCACCTCGGGTAGCACCCCTTCTTCCGGCACTAGTTCCTCGTCTTGGTGGCATTCTGATAGTATCATAGATAAATTTTGTTTAGCATCTCATACGTTTGGTTTCAAGTATTTCATTGTATCACACTAACTCCTATATTACACTACAATCACACATTGACGTTTCATTCAAAGTATACGAAGGTAACTACCTATGAGTAACTATCAATCATTCAACACAAGGATTAGCACATTTCAAAATAATTCACTCTGCAAAAATTAGCATCATTAATTAATAGCTTCATTAGAGTCAACCATACATAATAATATGTGTCATTGTTTCATAAATTGGAAGGTGTCATCACCCCCATAAATAGAAATAGTTTCTGAAATAAATAGATAGATAGTTTCTTCAAATAGTTCAATAGCCTACTACCATGCTTTCAGACATCACCACATTACCCCTACCATCTCTTCTTCAACCAGCCGAACCGTCCCGAGCTTTTCATCTTTTGCTCCTGCTCCAGGCGCTGAACACTGTGAGACGCCATCTTCGCCTAGAATTAGGCAGATTAAGAGGTCCGTGTGGCGTGCTATAAGGTAAGCTCATGACGCTAGATGGTCTTTAGTATCTCACTCAGAGTAGGGTCTGATGGACCAAAGTCACTAGCCCGACGGCTAGACTGGGAGTACTGGTCTCCAGCGAGTACGCCAGGGCCGTTAGTATACTATGCATAGGTGGCATCCAGTACTCATCATGAGGTTGGCGTCTAGGTAGGGCCAGCATAGGAAGGTGCTGGTGTCAGTGGCCTTGCACGAGGAGGTGGAGGAGGAAGCATCCTAAAAGAAACAAAAGGTCCTAGTCTAGCACGTTTCCTAAGACGAGTGACAACTCGGGCACCCCTATTCCTAATAGGTGGAATAGGTGAGTGGGTAGGAACTACGATATGTGGTGAGTTGGAGCGCGTTCGGCTCCTAGCTGGTGACGTCGAGGAGGAGTCTTAAGATGGCTCGGTGTCATCAAAGGTCGCAGATACCCAGCCAGGGTATCCATACCACAGAAAGTATGCCTCATACTCAGTCTGGGGCTTCACCCTCCTGAGGGTCCCAACGGGAGCAGTCTCATTAATAGGGCGTGCAGGTGTCTTTCCTCTGTTAGCCATAGTCTGGTTATCCTGTAAAAATTATCATGAGTAACTTTGTTTCTCATAGCTCATGATCATAATACTAGTACTAGTAATAGTAGTGATGGCAGTAGTATCGTATAGTAGTAGCATCAGATAGTATTAGTATCAATAAGCAGTAGTGTCAAGGAGCAGTAGTATCATCGAGCATTAATAGACATGAAAGTTCAATTAAAATTCAGTGTCTGACAGTGTTAAGAGAATTCCTTAACTCATCTACTCCAAAGGTCACACGTAGGTTTTGTGTTGGAATTTACGCGTCCGATAAATTCATGATTAGGTTGATCAAGTGTAAACATCAATTTATCCAACCCGCTTACCCCAACATTCACCCAAGCAAGGACAGTCCTAAGGTATCAGGGTTGTAGCCTAGGGTCTACTAAAGTATTCCGGATTTCTCTACAACCTGTGGTTCTGATACCAATCTGTCACACCCCAGACCCAAGGAGGGTGGGACGTCACATACTATCAACAAATATAGCAGCGGAAACAAACCATCATAAGAGCACACAAGTGGAGAGATCATATGGCATTACACTAACTTAAATAAAATCCGGGAATAAACAGCTTAGCCTGGTAAATATCATCCAATATAAATTGTTCAAAAGTTTAAGTCTAAATGATTTAATTCCATGAGGTCAAGGTACTAGGTCATCCAATAGTCTCCTAAGTCCAGCAACACATCCATCAAGGGTTACCTGAAACATGCTTAAAAAGTTTTATGTCAACTAAAAAGTTGATGAGTTCAAGTGTTTAAAGTTTTAAATCAAAAGGGACTCTTAAAGTCCGCAATTTAAAGTTTAGTATCAATTATCATTGTTATAGGGTCACAATCAACCCTTCACTCAGTCCTGGCTAGCCTCTTCAAAAGTTGTGTTATATCGGTTAACCCTGAAAGGAGAACTGAGCCTCAGAACAGTGTACCATACCTACCGGATGGTTCACCATAGTATCTTATAAAACCTGTCACATACCACAAACGATCCCTCAGGATCTCAATAGGGTACCCTTCCTACACGGAAGGCGATGTGTGTAGGGATTCCCTAAATAGAGCTACCCATATAAAATAAGTGGTTCACAAAGAATTAATGATTGTGATTTAAGTATCAGCAGGTAAAAAAATTATCCACAACACATCATAAAAATAGCATAGAAAAGATTTTCAGTTTAAAAGATCATGCTTCACCCCAAAGCAACAATAAAAATGGGACACAAGAACTCACCTTAGTATCAATCACGTTCCACAGACACAGATAGTGTCAAGTCCTAGCACCTTAAAATCATGATTCAAGTAATAAGCTATAGATTCTTAGAGTATTGGAAGGGTAATTAAGTGTCATTTTATAGTTAAGGCGTACGTGACTTTGTTCTTAGAAGTTTACGTCAAAAGTATCATTTTTAGGAAAGTTAGGGTTTTGGCACGTGTATATCAAGTTTTATGGTTATTATAAGTTTGTTAACCGTTAATATGTTAAATATTAGTTTCTGGTCATGAGGTTGCTGAAATTTGATTAAAATGTAGAATTTACACTTTTTGCCCCTCAAGTTTCAAAATTTTCAATTTCTACCCTAAAGTTTGTCTCTTTACCATTCTTGACCATTAATACTTACTTTTTGTTCTCATAGTCTATTAGGGTCTGTTTGAACTCTAAAATTTCAGATCTTACATAGTGAAGTTTAGGACATAAGTTTCTAATTACAGGTCACGGTAAAACAGACAAAAATTTAAATGTCTAGTTCTTAAATCTTGTGATTTCAACTAAAATTCTAACTTTTGCTTCTCTAACTTACTGAAATAATATGGTTTTCATAGATTTTATGCTTCTTGTTTGTTTTTAAGATTTTTGTCCAAGTTTTCCCCCCGGTTAGCTTACTTTTTATAATTAATCTCTAATAAATCACTTTTAACTTAATAAATTACTAAACTCTGATTTTGTTTCAAAAGTATTCATTTTTAGCCTGGAATTCTTCTCAAAATCATGGATGCCACTAAGTTTTGCTTTTGATGAGGGTTTTACCACTTTTCCTACCTTTTCGGGTCCATGATTTTGTTGGCCATAATCGTAAAACCTATTACTACTTTTTCCTAGCCAACAAGTTCTCATTTTCCAGGCATTACAAGTCTCAACTTACTGAAATTTAATCCTTAATCCTCAGTTTTACTTGGACAATGCTACAATCGGGTGTTTTTCACCATTTACACTAATACGATCATCATAGACACATTACAATCATTATTAACCCCTTGTAACCTCAAACTCAGATTATAAATATATTTGTTTCACTGATTTAAACAGATTATAAGCTATGGGTAGGAGGATTTTTTAGAGTAAGTGTGTTAAATATTGCTAAAAACATATAAAAGACGGGGTTTACAATGTAGACTCCTTGTATATTGACCTCTAAACTCACGGGTTAATGGAATAATACCTTGTGTGATGTTAGAGTCCAACAAACACGAGGTGTGAGTAGAGAATCTTCTGTTAGAACAGTGAAAATAGGGTTTACAATAAGATGAGGATGAGTTTATTAAGATTTAATCGATAGTAGTTCATGTTACTTACGTATGAGTGGGTTTAGAAGGTTAGAAACGAGCACAAGATCTTTGAAGTGTGGTTGAAACTCTCTTTGTTCTTCGGGACTTAGTAGACAAAATAATGTGTGCTGTTTTGGTTGAGAGGAGAATCCGAGAGAAAGGGAGAGTGAGTGATATGAAATGGAGGGTTTGCATGTATAGAAAGAAGAGAAGAGGTGGAGTGTTAAAGTGGGTTATGGGGTTTCGCAGAACTCATTCGGTTGGTGATTTGGGCGGCCATACAGAATAATGTATTTTATTTGTTTTACTTGTATTTTATTATTATTATTATTGTGTTTGTTAAGCCGTGGGTGTGGATGGGCGCATAGTCAACATCCGAATTGTTTAAGTGCTGAAAACACCATATTTATCTCGAATAATTCATATAAAATGATAATTTCTATTCAAATATAAGTCTCTACATGATTAAATACCAATATTGGATGTAAAGTAAGTGTGAAAAATAATTAAAAATTGAATATATACATGATTACATGAGTAAAATTCTAGGCGCATTACCACTGTTTAGGCGCATGGGCCCTGTTGGGACGTTGAAAACTTAGGCGCGTAACAACTGTTTAGGTGCATGACAACTATTTGGACACCTGGGACTTATACGCATGAAAACTGTATGGGTGCATGAGCACTGCTGAAATGCCCAAGACTTAGCCGCATGGGCACTGTCCAGGTGCATGGGCACTATTCAGGCGCATGGGCACTGTTCAGGTGCATGACTTAGAAAAACGTCCACTTAAATATTTTAAATAAGTCCCTGAATCATCTTGGGGTCGAGGAGGGATTGTTACAACTATAATGTCACTTACCTGAGCTACTTGTTTAACCAATGCCTTATGATCCTTATGTTGTTGCTCCTACTCGTTTAACCTACCCTAGAATTTCGTGTAATTATTTTGAGTTCAAATCTCTAATGTTTGCCTTAGGGGTCTGCATATTTTCTTAGGCTTCTTTTTGGTGTTGGTGTTTTTGAAATCTTCTTTAAGGGTTTTGTTGGTTGTAACTCCTTTTGAATGTTACCTTGATTTTATGAACCCTTTGATACTTTCCTTACTTATACCCGTTGATGGTTCTTTGTTGCTTTATACATATATAGGTTCAATTGATAAGTTACATTACCATACCTAAAATAGGTATAGTTTCTTAATCTCAAATGGTACATATTTAAGCATATCTTATTCTTCCATTTCCCCATTCACTTGATTCTCCCCTATCACTTTTTTTCTAAATTATGTCTAATAATCCATAACCACTTGTGTAATATTATGCCATTTATTAAAGATATCGTAATCATGTGCCACATTAGCTACCTCTCTTCCCAAATTACATGTTATATTTTCCATCTCACATTCCAAAGAATCGACCTACTCGTTGGTTGCATGATCCACTACTGATTTTCCATTACTAATTTCACCTCACAGCTACTAGACTATACTTGGACCTTTGAACTGGAGGAGGTTCTGTTTCACCTTTCCCTGTGTGAAACCTTAACCACCACTACCATAGATGACCTTAATCTCAAACAAATGGATGTATGGTTCCTTAGTTGTGCTTCCTGTAAAAATCAAAACGAGACCTTGATACTACAATCTAGCCTCAAAAGATCTCATCCAAAAACTAATGGCACAATTAATGATGAATTAATTACAATCGCATGTTGAAAATGATCGTCTACTCAATCTTATTACTTACTCGAGGGACACCATTATTGTAACTGTGATTGCCTCTTCCCCCACACTGGTTAATATTGACAGGAGGATTTCTAGTGTATCCTTGTCGAGGTTCATCACTCGAATTATATTATCCCAACTCTATCCTTCATTGAAGTTAGGGTTGATATTTGTATGTGTCACACCCCAACCTTGACGGCGGAAACGTCGAGGTGTGAGAGTTAAGATCGTTCACAGCCACATAACGCTATTATTAAATCCAAATATATTATTCATAAGTTTCAAAGGTAACATTACATTCATAAGTTTCAAAGGTAACATTACATTCATAAGTTTCAACAATGAACTAATATTTGACAAAACATAACAAAGTACAATCAAATGATTTTATTAACTAGGTCCAAGTCCTAGATTATGCCAGCAACATAAGTGCACTTCAAACTTGGGGGTTTTCCTGAAACATGATAAAAATAAA
>BJCO01466332.1:0-11272 GCA_018326465.1 Flaveria floridana
ACCTCAACTTCAAAAACAAAAAATAAAGTCAATTCAAGCCACCCCTATCAGATATCTCAATCAGTCATCACGAATCCATGATCTACAACCACGAACGTTCTCTTAATTCACAATTACCATCCACGTTTCACCATCCCGCATCTCCAAATTACCTTAACGCCCCCTAATTGGTCAATTCAGCTCAACAACACAATCTCCTCTTCCAAAATCACACCTAAACCTAACTTTCAAAATTCACTTCCTAAACCAATTCACAAAGTTACATAATCTACAGAGCAAAATGCACATACTAAAAGCAAAACTTTTCAAAACCTTTCCACACATCTGCATCATACAAAACACTAAAGTGGTATAAACTCATAAACACACACCAACCTTTTCGTTTTTGAAGTGATTGCGGATCTTGCCGAGCTCTTTATCCACACGAAGGCGCTCTTGCTCTTTGTTCTGGCAATTACGGATTTCGGAGATGAAGACGGAGAGACCTCTCATGCCGGATAACGCCATCTCCGGTGGACTTCAGATCAGATCCGACGAAGATGCGATTGCGTGTGTGTGGAATCCAGCAGTTAGTTTGTTTGTTTGATTGTGGATCGAAATCGAGTTTCGTTTCGATTGAAGAAACGTTGTGAAGGTGAGATCAAATTATGGATTCAGAAAGAAATGTGATCTAGACTCTAGAGAGAGAGGAAGAAGGTGGACTGAGTAAAACTTGAAAGAGCCGTCAGCCTGTGACAGCACGACTTCCCGTTTACCTTCTTCTTTAAAATGTTTTCGTTTTGACTCACGTTTTTTACCGAAATAAACATCGACTTTAAGCTATTTCTTTTAGTTAACGACATCATTGTTAATGTTTACAGGGAACATGCGGGTAGTCGGGTTCTCTAAAACCTGGTTGTACGGTACTACGGCTTCGTATTAGTTGAGATCTACCTTTCTAGCTACATTACAGCTGTCTCGTCAACCCAAACATCTGAAACTTAGCCGGCTAGTTACGGGCCGACTTAAATGCTAACAAGCTGGCTACACCAATGCCCGGTGCTGTTTTTATTCAAGCAGGCAGTATTGATTCAATACATTACTTGTATTGATGATGTCTGATACAAAACGCTTTATCCTTAAAGTCACATGTCCTTTGATAACATTTTGTTCGGTATTCATTAATTTATTAGTAAATCGATTGTGAAATCAAAATTAACTTATAATTTCTGTTTGATTTTGGCAAGAGCCCATAATGTTAAAATCGATAAAAGAACTTAAATTAAGTTGTGTTAAAAAATTAACTTAGAATAAAACGAAGAGCGAAGAAAAAAGTACTACTTATTTTGAAAATGGAGTTGCTTTGAAGACATTAATGTAAACATGTTTTTCTTTCACTTTGCATAATTGTTTCTATGTGTTCCATTTGAGATAAGAGTTTGTAAACCGAGTTTTACTTTTTGTTAGGTATCTTTACGCAGCGGAAATAAACACATGATTATACGCACGCACACGAAATCAATAAGAACACGAGAATTTATAGTGGTTCGGTCAAGATGACCTACGTCCACTATCTACAACTAAGTATTTTATTAAGCTCAAATGACAAAATTACAATACAATGACATGCTCTATATATAATAATAATTAGGATTTTAAGAAGATTCAATTGGTCAGGCCCATAACTCTATCCGAAAGCCCAAAGCCTTCACACCTCAACAACAACTTTAGGGAAATATATATGCTTTAAAGCATATAATTAGAGTTGAACTAACTTGTCACGACGCGTATGCGAGCGACGTTCTCAGATTAGCATTTCTATGTCGTTTATGATCGTCAATCACTGGTTTATAATGTCATGAAATTGCTAGGGGAGTGGCCTCAACTCTCGACCAATGGGCTACGAATATGCAAGCACTTCTAACATGCATTTATAATAAATCGTTCAAACATTATTGAATGATATGCAATAGTAAGCAAAAACCATATGTTTAAACATATTTCTGAGTATGTTGACCCACCATTTTATCTCTCCGCCAAAACAAACATGTCCTTTTGCATCGCTACTCATCCATGCCAACACCTTGTAAACTTGGCCTTAGGTTTGCTCAAAGAAAACACGATAAAGTATAAACACTCGAGCATCATACTAATTCAATTGAAACTTCATTTTGACTGTCAAACTACTTGTACCACCACATTCGAGCATCGTTCCTACCTTGGACCGATTTATTACCATTTATTGCGATCTCTTTTCCATTCATTATGGAATCCAGGCTGAGCAACCACCCGTCATAGCTTCTTGTCATCATGACACTACCCATGAACAATTATCTTTGCCCCGCTAGCTGGACTCATTAAGCCTCTTTAGTTGTACTCCCACCGCAGTTGTTTAGTTACCTTTGAATAACTTTGGGGACAATGAGGTTGACTTGCAAAACAATATAACCTGACCTCGTTTTGATATCACTTTACATAGCTTGTCCCACGAGTGTCTACGGGATCCTTGAAACCTGAGCATGAGCCATTTTTTCATGCTTAAGATTGTTCGTCACTAATAAACTCATCAAGAGAGTGGCCAAGTACCAAATGATGGTGCACAAAAATGACGAGCACTTTTGACACACACTATATTAATCACCGACTCCTTCCTAAAATATATACAAAAGTGACCAGAACCTCACGCGTTTAAGAACATTAATTGTTTTAATAGTTTTAATAATTAAAACTCATTTCTCAACTGAATTTTCTAGACAAGAACTGACTTGGAAAATGAATCATCAATTGTTATCACATGTAATCTGTAGTTGTGAGTTGTGACCTAAAAGAAGTCCATATAACAAAGATGACGTATGGCTTGATCAGCAATGTGTTTTTTCCACTTAATAGCATTGTGGAAGACAAAATGAACTGCAACAAGCCCAATGTCTACATAATGGGAAGCACTCAGGTGCTGGATGTGAGTTTTACTATTAACAGAAAATAACCATATGTTTTTAAAACAAATAATTAAATATTAAAATTAGTTTGAGACGCCAAATTTCTATTTCCCCATTCATCATAATTTTGAACTTGTCTCTTAATTTGTTATTTAAAATCGCTCTTAATCTATTATTATTAAACACTCATGTCTGCACGTCGCAAGATTTAAACCATCAACCTCTCAGAACCACCTGGATGTTTGGGACCTCTCTTGTTTGTTTTTCTCCCCAAAATACCAATTAAGTAAATACCAACAAAGAGAATCATGATATATAAAAACATTTCCGATTCGATAAAAACGAGCAGGAGCCTGCCAAAGATCAGACTAATAAACTAGAAAAATAGCGGCCTACAACGGCCTGCCAATTGCTAATGCTCCAAATTCTACATTTAAAGGAACGGAAATGGCTCAACTTATTACTGTACCCCGCTCCATCGAGCCCAGTCTACAAACTGCATCCCACCATAAATGTTGTTTGCAAAACGCACACCAACTGTAAACGCCATTGCAACTACAGGCACCTGTTTCGCCAAAGGAGAAGCTTCTACCAAGCTCTCCATCCCATTGATAATCTGATAACGGGTGTTTGAAGAAACCGCAAGGAAAACACCTGCATATTGAATAAACAAAGAATCATATTTCATCAAATAGGTTAACTTCACATGCAAATGCAAATGCAGATGCAGATCACAAGAGTGAAAGGTTCTAAGAACATACCCCAAAGAACAGCACTTTGCACCAAAGGGGGCACCCGTACATCACTTTCCGATGCATGCATCCGTCTGAAATTCTCATATTTAGGTTTTTGATTATTAATCCAATACTTCATATCACAACAATGGTTTTCTTATCTGATAAAGAAAGTGTAAGGAGATAAGCATACCGTTTGGCATTCATAATCATATTTGCGATTCCTTGGCCAATAATACCGCAACCAAATCCAACTGAACCGTACAGAAGACCCTGAACTCATAAACCAAAACACTAGTCATCAATGTGAAATAAAGAACCAGTTTAAGGGTATAATATAATCAGGTTTAAAGCAGGTAAATTTTCTTGATAGCTCGTAAAATACAGAGCAATAACTATATAAATCATTACAGACGTATGTATACCTTGTAAAAATATGTGGCGAGTCGTTGCTGTGCTGAAAATCTACACCCTGGTCTCTCAAACTCAAACACACTACACAACCAACAAAGTTTAAAGATTATTAAAGATATCAGCATCAAGCCAATGTTAGTATTTGCTTTTTACCAAATATCTTGGGTATGATAGCTACCTGCTTGGAAGAGCTGCAACATAGTTCTTTACACCACTAAACAAACCACCACTAGCTACAGTCTGCTTTCCGATACGCGCATATGGTGCCAACATACCAACCAAAGCAATGTCAACCACTATACCCACCAGAAGATCTGCAGCAAACAACTCAAATTCATTCCAGAAATCTTTTCCTCTTTTTTGTACTTCAGCAAATGTCGCACAACACGAATCAATCAATAACTGCATCACAGATCAACATTAAGTAACATATAAGCTTTAATCAATTACTGCCAAAAAAAATAGTGAACAGACCTCAGTTCCAACTTTAAACAAAAACGATGGATCAGCAAGCAATCGGTTTCGAAGCATGGCGAAATTTCTTGTCAAAAACCGTAAAGCCCAACCTGATTTCTGATATCAAAAATGCCAATAAACCTAAGATTAACACTTAACAAAATGATATGATTTGATGCAATTTAACACGAAATGCTTAAATCTTTACCTGCAGATCCAAATACCGCGTAAGAATAAGTTCACGAAGTCCAGTGGCTTTTGCAGCCTCTATCATATCTTCAGGAAGATTAACACCATTCGATTCAGCCACCTTCATCACCTCCTCAAACTTCATCAACGGTCCAAACTCCTTCTCATCATGATCATCCTCATCACCACCGCCGCCACCTCCGCCACCACCGCCGCCGTTACCAGGCGGAAACTTCCCGTTTCCGTCATCTCCACCGCCACTTTCTAGCTTAGGTTTCGAATCGAAAACAGCAGTAGCAGTAGCCATGTTACCTAAGCTATCCGAATTGGATGATTTCAGCTTATACACATGCAAACTCCTGCATGAACTAGGGTTTCTCGAGATCGGATTGTGCAGAACAATAGACACCTTGTATTCGAATACGGGCTTGAAGTTTAACATCACTTGCTTCGGGAATTCGTTTCTTCGTGATGAATCATTGAGCTTCATGACGATGATACCTGGTGGAGATAGAGCCATGGTGTTGATTGTTGCTCGAAATGTGACCTGAAACAATGGCGATTGTGCTGAAATTTATCGAATAGATATTTTGTTTTCTAATTTGCGAAAAATCGAGCTCAAATGCATACGATTCCGACAAAATAATCAAATCAAAAGACGCAATAATAGAACTAGAAAATGAAATAAAAGGATCCTGTCGTCTTCCTCGGCGCTACAGACGATAAACCCTAAATTGTGATTTTGACAGTAATTGGGCCTTGTGAATGATTAATAATTGGGCTGTGTTATGCTGGCCCGGTATACTGGGTTGAAGCTTAATTGTAGCCCAACTAGAGAGGCTTCATCGGATTCGGAGGTGAAAAAAAGCGGTTAACCCGAGCCCCCGACAGCCCGACCCAATTCCCTACCTGATAACCAAACTGAGAATTGGTTTGTAACCAATTGAAAATGACGGAGCAGGGAAAAAGTTGTTGACGGTGTTGGTATTATCGGAGCCAGTTTCAGAATTTTTTCATATGGTTTTCGACGAAGCAAAATGATAATGACCAGACTAGAATTAAGCATTCACGTCTTTAAACATGTAAAACACATCATTTATAAGGATAAGTTATGCTAGTTTAAATTGAGCTTATGATTGCCTAAGAATAGATATATTTTGTATATAACCTATAAATAATATTCTTATTGTTGTTCTTTGCTTTTATAATACCTTTTATTACTTGCTTGTGTTTATGGAACTATTTATTAGATAGGTAAGAATCTTTGAAAAGGAACATTATATGGTTGGTGGTGGGAAGACCTTATGCCTTTTGAAAGGACATAACAACTAACAATTTATGTAGTATATTTTCATAACTACTTAAACATCTATGTGATTATAAACATAATATACGTATATGTGCTTTCTTTTGTTTTATGTGTCCATAATCCACTGTTTGTTTACCAAATTCTAAAAATACGCCTTTTAGTATTATTATATAAATAATAAAAACAGAAAAATCAAGAATATCTAATCATAGTCCATTTTGATGATATTATATAAATAATATCAAACCGAATAAATGAAGAATATTCAATCATAAACCATGAACTATGAACCACTTGATAAACACGGATAAGGCAATGCAAAGTGATATAAAGTGGAAGGCAGGCCTCTCTAACATTACCACACATTCTTTTGATAAAAAACAGAATATAAAGAATCAAGAAAATCCATACAAGATCAATAATGTTTCTCGAATGGATTTTCTTGATCCACATACAATCATACTAACGCATATACACCGCTTACATTGCTTGAAATTTATAGGGTGCTTGAAAGTTCCTCACACTCATATGTTATAATACCTTTGAAATAACATAAAACCCATCTTAGTTTTCGAGAAACTAGACTTTAACTTAACCTTCTAATCTCCTGTCTCATTTTTTCCAACTGTTGTTCAAGTTCATGCACTCTAGCCATCATCCTTTCCATGTCAACTCTTAGTCCCTCGTTTTCATGAACCAAACTCACCCGCCCGTCTACCTGGCTAGCCATGATAGAACCATATGGAACAATGGCCATTGGACTTGTAGGGGTGTTTTCAGTATTCAGCATGTTAAGGCAGCCTGATAGAGCTGTTCTCATATGAATCTGCTCAAAAAACAACACTTGGAGGACGAATCTAAGTGGGAGACGATGGTTTTGAGAAGCATGAGCACAAGCATCAACGGATAGTTTCTTGCAGTCGATTATCTGGCAGAAGCGTTCTTTTTCTTTCTCAGGTAACCATGGATGAGCCTGCATGATTGATCATATAGTAAAACAAATCAAGCCTTAACAGACCCTTCTTTAAGAAGTGTTTGGATGTATGTTTTGGAACTGATTATTAGAACTTGATAATTGACAGTGGTAAAAACTAAAACGACTCCTTGAAGATGGTGTTTGGAGGTGCTTTTGCTATTTGAAATTGTAATAATAAGATGTTTGACTGTTTGGCAAATCTCCTAAGTTGAGGAATGAATAGATAAAATGACATGAAAGCATATTATTGTGAAAAAATGAGACAATTTGTTAAAGGTGATTGATTTCTTTTTAAACTAAAAGCTGTTCTAGATGATCAATTTCAAAATACAAAGCCAAACGCCCCTTTAGTAATGATGGTGGGAGAGACAAGAATATACCTCAAAATAAATATCCAAAGCTCTGTATAATCCATCATTTAAAGATCTAGAAGATTCCGGAAGGGCCTGTGCAAGAGAATGTAGCTTTTCAGGTTTCAAGTTCACATCTGATGCAATCTCTGCCATATAACTATCTACAAGCTTAGAAACATTCCTTAATTGTATAGGTGATGAAGATGGTGTAATACCCATTTCTTCAGAAGCTAAAAAATAATTAATAATCCTTTCAACACATTCAGTATTATATAATGTATCAGAATCAGAATAACTAGGAATCATTAGACCATCTAGTGTAGCATGATCCAGCTGCATTCCTATCCTCCTTTCAAGTGAATCTTGACATTTGTCACTAACACCCAATATTAATCCAACACGTAAAAGTCCCAACAAGAAACGACATACAGACTTGCCCTTCGTTTGTGGGAGAAGTTCAACAATGGTTTCTAGTAGGAATCTCTGATCAATTATGTCACTTTTCGGGCTAAAGTTTACAATTGATTTAGTTTTTGTAATCTGCCCGCCTTGCCATCTACCTAAACCATGAATATATTTTCCACAATAGTACATGATAGCTCCTGCAAAATAGGAGTGGAAAATGGCATTAAAAATCACGTTTAATCAACAAGCTTCAGGGTCAAGAACTTGTTGATAACATATCTAAGTGTAGCAGTTTTGATTTTCAACCACTTACTAATGAATGAGTAGAATTGGATTATCTTTGGGTCAAACAAATATAACTAAGAACATAGAATGAAAAGAAACTGATCAAAAGAGTTGAAGTTCGGCTGATGCGTATTTACAAAAGAACCTCCTAAATCCTTTTATTAAAAATAAATAAATTTCCAGTGAAATAACGTAATTATGTGATCGTTTTTGATAAACTAATTATTCACGAATTTTTTTTAACTTTTTTGCAAAAGTTTCAAGCTCAAACAACCAGACCCATATTGATCGGTAGCAAGATTTACTCATTTTGACCCGTTACCATACATGTCACTTTTTGCAAAAGTTTTCTAAAGTGTGTTTTGAAAGCATGGAACCTCCAAAAATCAATTATTCAAAAGAATATATCACTACTGACATAACATAATTTGTTGATCATATGTGACACAAAAGTAATATAATAAAATTCTTTTTTTTTGGGACAAAAGCGTTCCGGTTAAACCCAAACCAACACATTTCAACCAAGACAAAAATTATTTTGACCCGTTATTGTACCCACATGACCTCCCATTTTGCCACCTAAGGAAGCCTAGTTAGGACACAAGTAAAGAATTATAATCAGAAGGGGGAATTGTCAAAATTCAAATACGACACCTGTTAGTTTTTCGGGTTGAATGCCTTTAGCTTCCAATGTTTTTACAAGCCTCTCAAATAAACCAACACGAAGACGTGACACATCATCAAACCACCAATCAGATTCCAGGCTTTGGATCCTTGCACCAGTATCAATTCCATTCCACAGAATGCTACCACATGGGCTTTGCAACCGACCATACATCATCATTGGCCATCCAAACAAACTAGAATCTGTACAAACCATTGCTGACATGGCATTCAAGCATTTACAAATTATTTGGAGATTTTCAGCCTTTGTTACAAAAGTTTCACACTCTTCTAGAGCCTCCAAACAATCTTTCCATTTTTTCAATACATTCTTATGGAAGTAATTATCTGCCTTGGAGAATAAGTTATCATCTCCATATACATCAGTCATTTCAAGATAGTCCGCGAGACAATACACCATAACAACATTCCTCGGAGTGAGTTCCACAGGAACGCCATAACAGAATTTAACTGCCACCAAAAATCCGTCGGTACCACCAGGAATTTCCTCAAGGGTAATGAAGCAAGTTCCTTTACCTTCATCGTTATTTTGAGTTTCTTTGATCAACTTTTCTATTTTCCCTGATCTTGATAGTAGAGGAAACTGGAGAATTATGCAATTACAGAATTCTTATATTAATAACGCAACATCAATTAGATTTTATTGTTTACAAGTTAGAATAAACAATACCTTGTGCAGGTGGAACTTTACTCCATCTATGAGAATAGTGAGATCACTTGGTAGACCTGCATTACAGAACCTGACACAAGATAACAAAATTAATCAAGTATTACAAAAGCAAATATGAAAAAACAAAAAACAGAAACCTTTACCAGTCATTGGCTTCATTATAGAATCCTAAAGCCTTCCCTGCAGGAGCCATGAAGGATTCGTTTTCCCCAAATCAAAAAATCAAAAACTGGCTATATACAACATGCATCTTTGGCTTATTTCAAGCTCTAATTCAAACTCAAAGAAACAGTAGCCAGCAACACATATATAAGCAAGATACTAAGTCGTAAAGCGCGTGAAATTAAGCCATCTTTTTGGACCATTGCTTGATTAATACAAAAAAGTGATAATTGTGTCTCTTTCACTGCTATTTTCTGCCCCAATAAAAAGGCAATCTTTGAGTGCCACAGGAGACCCATTATCATTCAACAACCATCTCACCATATACCAATCTGGTCCCATTTAGCATTTAAACTATAAACATAAAGAAAAAGAAGACAATTAAAGCAAAAATCAAGAATAAACAGCATTGCTTTCAAGATTCCCACTTTTGAATCTTGTAATTGCTTACCATAAGCACAAATGGCCCTACCATGAGTGTGCTTTTAACTGCTTGTGCGTGCATATCGTAACATACACCCTACATTGATATGGGTACCATTTGTATGCCTTCTATAACTAATATTTAGATTTGGTACCACCATATGCGGGGAGCATACTACATCTGTTCTCATCGAAATTGAACATGGGTTCTATTGATTTTCACTAGAATTTGAAGTTGAATGATCAAATGCATAGGATAATGGTTATTAGGTGGCATGAGGGTGATTAGTGAAGACATAAAGACAATGGTAATGATTGTGAGACATTTTGTCGAACACGTTGTGCGCAATGATCGAGAAAGCATGAACACATACAGCAAGAAGGTGCTTTTGGTTTGTTTATTCGAACATTCCATCTTTTAGCTTTGCTTTTTGTAAGCGAATGATGCTCCAACACCGATTTCAAAGTATAAATTGGCTTTAATTAATGCAGATTGTGTTCTTGCTCGATTAGCGGCTTCAAATTTCAAATGAAAGTAGCCCCTGTTACTGTTACTGATCATGGTAAAATTTTCTATGTATAATAGTATTTCAAACAACTTAACTAAAAAAGTACGTGTGTTTGACAATTTCTGAATGATTAAGTGTTAAACCAATAAAAGCTTTAAACCATTAAATGTTGAATTATTAAGAACCCTGAACCATTAAGAGCTACTATATCGCTTAACTATTCAAATGTAATTGTCTGACCAATTCAGATAAGAGTTTTTAACCATTCAGACTCGGTATACTGTTTAACTATTCAGAGGTGTCACATCCCGGCGAAAACGTGAAACGATGTTCGGGTGTGACTAGTTTTTATCAGAGTGCATTAATTATAGCAGAGCAATATATAGAAATATTTTTGAATAGAACAACACATGACATGCTTTATTCATAATATTTGAGAAATTACATCTATTACATAAGTTTTCAAAATCTGATGTAATTCTAACTACTTTTAACTACAGCATGTCTTCTTAATCCATAAACACACTCCCGTCAATGATGTTGACGGTTATGGTCACACAGACTCTTTCCACAAACTTCACCTTATCCGTTATGGACTTCGAAGCTACAATCAAAACTATTACTCATTTTGTCCTGAAAAAGCATACTCAATAAAGTCAACAAAGATGTTGGTGAGAACATAGGTTTATATATATAACAAAAGTTATTTTGTTGATGTATTAGTTACAACCAAACCTGCACAAACATAATCATACTGTCACGAAATAATTCACAAAATCGAGTAA
>BJCO01466333.1:0-10727 GCA_018326465.1 Flaveria floridana
TTTGTACAATCAAATGAAAATATATTTTATTTAAATCGACTATATTTCAAACACAATTTACGTTAAAACGTATAACAACTCAAAATGTACATCAAAATAAGCAAGTGGGGGAAAGAAGGCGACATGATAAAGCATATATTACATTCGCTCTAATACATTTAATAGCAAAATTTACATCAAAACATAGAGTAACTTGAATTTATACAAACGAAATAAAATTATAATATTTGACCTAACTCGTTCAAAACAAAATTTACACATTAAAATGAACACGTAATATTATATAATAAAGTTTTTTAAGATAGATATAATTTGAACTACTACTATTATTATATGATAAACTAAAATAGTTGCCGCGTCTAGGCGAGTTTTAAGTAACCCTAAACCAAAATCAAAATGAATGTTCAAAACCAAAAAGTCAGCAAAATATACAAAGTAAAACACATCAAAACCTCAAATCCATAACACACCAGAACATACAGAACTAAAAACTAAATCAAAGCTCAATACCATACACAAAACAGACGAACATCAAAATCATAAGAATACAGCACAGTCCAAAATAAAAAACCGACAACAACCCGTAAAAAAACCGCACCCACAAACCTCAAACCCACATTCAAAACAAACCTATAAAAACACACAAACAAAACAAAAAAAAAAGAAGAAAAAAAAAGAAATACATCTTTCCACGTGCAATTAAACGCACAAACAAAAACTAAAAACTTAACATATCATACAACTCCTAAAAAAACATTTCTTTAACAATAAAAATAAAATCCTTGGTTTAAATGCGTCAAACTTTGCATCTAGTCAGTACCATGTACAACTATTATATACATGTGATCATTGATTTCTGAGACATTTTGACTTCATCATATGAATGCATGTTAGGTTATATATTTACATTCATTCAAATATACAGTACAAAAACTCAGAAAAGAAAACAATAAATTATGCATGTGAGATACATTATAAATAAATCTTTTTAAAGTAGTTTTTATAAACTTTAAGTCTCAAGATATTATTATGCCACAAAATATCTCACAAACAAATGACACTGTGTGTGTAGTGTGAGTTTAGACACAGTACAATTCTGAAAAAGAGACAAAGTGTGGTCACTCACATTGATTAAAGCTGTCTCCACCCCATTTCCCTCCAAAAACTCACCACAATGACTCTATAATTCTATATATACATCTCTCATCACCTTCATCCCCTCACAGTCTCACTCAAAATGTCCATTCTACCCCTCACCTGCATCATCTTCTTCATCTCGATTTCCGCCATTGCAGCAGCTTCTGCACCCACTGCACAAACCCTAAACACAAATCAACAACACCCACATGATAAAGATAACAAAGATTACACCTTTATCAACCCCAAGATTGAACCAAACACTTTAACAACATCAAAGAAGTTCGAAGGCTCATCGGAGTTCGTCAACCTCCGGTACCACATGGGCCCTGTGCTTTCATCTCCGATCAACATCTACATCATCTGGTACGGCAAATGGGCACCCACCCAAACGCAAATAATCAAAGACTTTCTTCTATCAATCTCCGCCACCAGCCGCCGTGGCGCGCCACCGCACCCCTCCGTCTCGGACTGGTGGCGGACGGTGGCGCTGTACACCGACCAAACAAACGCCAACATTTCCCGATCAGTGATCGTCGCCGGAGAATACTCCGACGAGAAATACACCCACGGGAAACACCTCACCCGATTATCGATTCAAGAAGTGATCGCATCGTCGGTGGTGTCAGCTCCGTTTCCAGTGGACCACAGGAATGGAATATTCCTTGTGCTGACATCTGGCGACGTGGTTGTCGAGGACTTCTGTCGTGCGGTCTGTGGGTTTCACTACTTTACCTTCGCGTCGAAGGTGGGGTACACATTACCCTACGCGTGGGTCGGGAACTCCGGTGAGCAGTGCCCGGAGGTATGTGCGTATCCGTTCGCCGTTCCGGCGTACATGCGCGGCGGGGGGCCGGAGGAGCTGGCTCCGCCGAACGGCGACGGTGGTGTCGACGGGATGGTGAGTGTGATAGGGCATGAGCTGGCGGAGTTGTCGTCGAATCCGCTGGTGAACGCGTGGTACGCCGGGGAAGATCCTACGGCTCCGACGGAGATTGGGGATTTGTGTGAGGGGTTATACGGGTCGGGTGGGGGAGGGGGGTATATTGGGGAGGTGATGAGGGACGGGTCGGGTCGGGCGTATAATATGAGGGGGAGGAGGGGGAGGAGGTTTTTGGTGCAGTGGATATGGAGCCCCGTTTTGAAGGCCTGTGCTGGCCCCAATGCTTAAGATTGATGATAATTGATTGATGGATTATGGATCATGGATCACATGGATCATGGATCATGGATCATGGGTGAATTGGGGTTGTACCGTGTGCATGAAAAGTTGTACGTGATGAAGGGAAGTCTGAGATTAAGGGGAAATAATGGGTTGAATGTTGATGAGAGTTGGATGGGTTTTTTCTTTTTTCTTTTTTTGATTTGATTGGTAGGTATATTTTGTTTATTAGATTGAAGTTTATATTTTTTTTATATATAAAGAAATCGTTTTGAAGTATAATCGTGTGTTGTGGCTTTAAGTTTCAATATTTTTTTCTTCTATTGCTGTTATTGATGATTAATCGTGTTTTTAGAGTTAAAGATGTTGAAAGTTATTACTATTGTCTATTGGTAGTTATTAACTTCGTAGGAAAATATCTTTCGACATTGGTGGACTTAATGGCAAGAAAGGTACATTACCTTTTCTCAAACGTGCTCAATTACCTTTTTTCAAACGTGCTCAAATAGTTTTCCTTTAGTATTCATGTTGGGACTATTTTCTATGTCTGTTTTCTATTTTTTTATATTATAAAAAATGGTTGTAAATGTTTGTAAGTGATTGTATATATGGTAAAACATCGTTTATCTATATCTTTTTTAATATTTTTTGAAAATGATTATGAGTAAAGTAGAGAAAAAGTATAATGATAAAGTTATAAAAAATTATTATTTAATTGAAAAGTAAAAAGAAAAATAAATAATTTTAATATAATTATAAAAATCGAGATAAAAATAGGATATAATGCTCTACGGAATACTATTTAATTATCAAGTTTCTTTCTAAGAACGCCTTCAACTTATTAGTATAATAACAATTCCCCTGTATGTGTTTCAATACATAACATATAAATGGTGGATGTATTTGTATCATTATTTAATTTTGTTTTTTTTAATAGAGTAGAGCTTTTCTAAAGTTCAATTTTCTTGTTTTTTTTTCAACTTACAGCTTTTAAAATTGTTAAATTATGAATTTGTAATTGTTACACACTTATATTTATCAACATTTATGCTTATATTTATCAATGTTTCGACATAAATTATTCCCAAAATCAAGTTCTCGTTGGAAATTTTATTTGAAACCATGTGTGCCATAATGAGCAAGTTTTAATACTAGCTTTGTACAATTGTTATCCTATTTTGTTGATGATTTATTTTTATAATTACATTCATCAAGGTCTTCATCTATTAATTAGGGCTACTTATAATATAGTTAAGACGCATTGAACTGATTGCCTTAATCGGGACTTAACTAGCTTCTTTATACAGGTCCTTCAAATCTGTTTCAAATTCACAAATTTCACTATCAAACTTTCAGAAACTAATATGCATATTCTATGGTATAATTTTGTACAATCACCCATTATATGTTCTTGAGAACACCTAATTACTTGAGCTCAACCCATGATTTTAACCCCACAACCTAGTTTATGTTGCCGATCTAATTCGGAAGACTGAACTATCAAAAGCGGCTAAACTAAAATCAAAGTGTGTAAAACCAGTCTGGTCTTTGATTTTTCTTTTGTGTTTTTGCATACAGACATACTTGAACCAATAACGCACATGATAATATGATATTAGTTATAGTCTTTAAAAGGATATAATATGTGAGTTTGATCATCAAAGCATCAATGTGACAATTTTAGTTGACACTTTATGTCAACTACCTCCAACCTAATACTCTTTGTTGAAATCTTCTCATAGATGGCTCCATTTGCTCAAAACAAACCTTCCAAATCAAAGCCCCGCCTCCAAGTATAAATAGATTAATTTGAATTGATCACAAATTTATTTTCTTTTTTACTGAGATTTTTATTTCTAATGATTCACATCAGACTATATATTATACTCTCCTGTGAGGGAATTGGCGAGAGTGATGTGGTAGGGATGTGCGGCACAAAACACTGCCCCACCAAGGCGTGAGAAGGGTGTAGCCCTTACGACGTGAATTGGTTACGGGTGTTATCCCTTGTACATTACTAGCCTCGGTTGAAACCACCAAAAGCTTGTCACGTCTTTTATGATTGGGCTTCATCCACAATTGGCGTATGAAGTATTATATATAGTCTAAAAGTTTGTTAAAGCTGAGTTATTAGTTTATCTAATTTAAGGTATAAAAAATTTATCATGAAATCAGTACAATTAACATACCAAACGCACCATTCCAAAACTAGTTGTGATTAGTTAATTCTTTAATGGCCAAATGTTTTTTATCTCTTGTTAAAAGGTAATGTTTCTATAATCGGACTAGAACCACTCATAAACCTTGTACGATAAGACTCTTGAACCGCCTCGCTTTGGACCTTTGATTAGCGGTTGAACTAGATCGTTAGTTAGATCAGATTTTAAAGTTATATATAACATTTCTTTCACAATCTCGTGTCACTTTAGGTTTTTAATTTATAAACTTTTTATGAATTTCTAAAACCGGACCAAGTCTTAGAATTATTATGTCTTTTTTTGAACAGTTTCACATTTGGTTATTCAAAGAGATGATTTTAATCTTAGAGGTCAACATTCTTTAATAAAAAAGAACATTTGAATAAAAGTGTTGCGTGAATGGTGTAAAAGGCTTTAAACCTAATAAGTTAAGCAAGAATCTTGAATTCTTGATGTTTGGTTTTGTCGGGTTATGCATTGAAACAAGTAAGATGTGCATCATGAGTTGTACCAAAGGTACCATGATTCATTGATGTCGGGGGTTCTTTTCATCATTATGAGTAACCGGATTTATAGTGAGGGGCACATGATATGTACAACCCGATAATGCATAGGAGAAAAAAGAGGCACATTAAAACGACTTTAGGTGAAAACAGCTAATAGTGTGGGCCCAAAATCAATTCAAAACAAAGAATCACGGGTTTGCTAGGGCCCAAACCACACCAACCCATATTAAAACAAAAGTAAATAAATGAATTTCAAAAATATTTAAAAAATATTCTTATAACTACATTATAAACTTAACATTAAATGAAAATTCAAAGAAAGGACTAAAAGGAGATCGTTATGTTTTCTTGGTTTAGCGGGATATTATCGTTGTGTATGCTCACTTGTTAGTGGCAAATTCGTTACGCCATCACAAAGAAAACGGGCTTTGATTTGGACCCTAGAGACATCTTAACCTAGAATGAATATTGTTTTAGACATCCTCTTACTTTTGATCGAGAAATGCTTGTCATCTTGAAAATGTTAGAGTAACAAAGGTTGTATAATCTAAGTAAACGTTTTAATATACGAACGAATCATATCAAAGGCTACGATCCAATGACCTAATATTATTAAGTTGTTTTCAGGAGGAACTCTTTAGTCCTCAAGGATTTAATATCTCCACGAGTAGCGCTTGCCACGCGTAAAATGATGTACATATCAAACTCATGGGTTTCTCCATGCTTTTAGGCAAAAATATACTTACAACATCACATTTCATCCCGCTATAAAGATGACTCTATTTGAGGTTGTTTCAGGTCAGGCACCATCTTTGGTACAAGCTAGATAGTCTCTCTAGTAATACGTGCATGGCATCGACGAATTAGTTATACTATTGTCAAAACCTATTGATCCGACTCCGTTACAAGTTTTAATTGGTCTAAACTAGAATTAAGCCCCCGCATTGCGACGTGGGCGTAAAACTGTGTCAAATAACACCAATGTCACGCGACTGTTAGCGACCACCAACACTGAAGTTACGATGCATTAATGCGAAGAAATTAGACCGAAACGTAAAACATAGAAAAGTTTAACTAAGTCGATCTAGAACCCGAGTGTTGCGATGTACTTGTCAAACGAGTAAAAATAAACATAGAAACATTGAACCATACATGCACGTTACGCCGTGTTAAGTCACAAAATTTAGGATGAAACGTAAAGTGAAACGTAAAAATGTTGAACCACACATGCTTTACGTAGTGTTAACTTACAAAACTTAGAACAAAACGTAAAATAAAAATTTACAAAAGATACAAAGTATAAAGGATTAAAGCGGAAAGTAAAAAAAAAAATTATAAGGTTAAATCACAAAAGATGAAAAGATTTGGGTTAAAAGTAAAAACTCAAATTTTGCAAGGTTACATTAAACAAAAAAAAACAAATATACCCAGTATATCCCACTTAAAAGCAAGGTCTGTGAGAGGTAGGTGGTGCCGAGTCTTTTCTCTATATTGAGAGATAGAAAGGCCGCTTTCAAAGAGACCCCCGACTCAAAAAAAATTTGTGAGGTTACATTGCAAAGATGAAAAGTTTTGAGTTAAAAGTAAAAAAATGGTTTTTTTATAAAACACTCTAAGCATTATAACATCTTATGAATAGGAAAGTTGAAAATTAGTATATTATAAATTATACGATTAACCAAGGCTATCTAACATTGTTTATATGTTCAATTATAGGTTGCAGACTGGGTCCTCAAGTTGCAACTGCACACATGGTCCATATTGTCTCACCACAAGTCAAACAAATTGGTTTTTGCAGTCTTATGGCCCATTGCAGTTTGTAGTTTGCATGGGCGGAGCTACATGCTTGTTAAGAATGTTTGTTTCACAGCTATACCGGCCCTCACACCACCAGTGGCGGAGCCAGGATTTTATTTCACTGGGTCGTAATTTTTTGGCATTTTATATAAAGGTACCAAAGAGTTCGGTTCACAAACTGGATTTCATGATCTTGTGGTGTGATGGTTTGGTCCGGTTGTGCTGATCGAACCTGTTGCTTAACCTTTATAATTTAGTTACTTTTTCTTTCTTTTTTTAATATGTTGTTACGTATACATAGTTTAATAATGAACCATATTTATTTGTTTATCAAAGACTAGCTATTAGAAAAAAATTAATAACATTAGTTAGAACATCAAACTCTCAAACTTAACATGTTAGCCCACCAGGCCAATAAAACTGGCTTATATGGCTTACCTACCCAACCCTTATGGACGGATTTGTCATTTCCCGAAACTTTAGTCAGTGGATTGACCTAGAATTTATCAAAACTAAGCAAATCAAAATGTAAACTCCTCTATTTTTTCCACTTAGTAATCTCTCAACGTCTCTCGTATCCCAAGACCTTGCTTTATAGTTGCACCATCATCGCCAAGAGAAACCATCACGTATAAATGCTAACTTGATTGGAAGGTTAAGGGTTAACCACACTACCATGGTTACCTACAAGGCTTGGCACATGAGTTGAGGACAAAGATAGACAAGGCTTCTTTTATTGTTATGATGGTGTACATTAACTGAAATTACAATATAGCCCGACCCATTTTCTGGATCAGATTAGCTATTTTAATGTAATCATGAACATCCGGACCAAAAAAGGAAAAAAATAAGAATGCACATGCGTAGTGAAGTTGCATTTATACACATGGTTATCAACTTCAACCATTGCTACAACACCTTTGCTACAACGCCTTCAACCATTGATCTTTTTTTCCTTTTTTTCTCTTTCTTTTATCTTATGTTCTCTTCTTTCTTTTCTTTTCTCTCTATTTTCTTCCAATTTAAAAGGATTAATTTTAGCTTTTAGGTTATAGAATGTGTAAAATTGGAGAATAACTTTGTTATTTTTGAATGATCTCGTTGAAAGAATACAAAGGCAGTATATATAATGATCCATCCCCAACCATTATCCTCAAAATATGGAAAATACAATTAATTATAAATCAATGCTAATCTATTCCGTTAATATTCTCCCTCGGTGTGAACATGTAAATCTGGAGACGTTCAAACTGAACCTAAATGACTCGAACAAATAACATGAAAGGTCTTTCGTGAAAATATCAGCATATTAAATGGAAGAAGGAACATGAAGAACTTTGACATGCCCAATTTGAACTTTCTCACAAACAAAGTGAATATCCATCTCGGTAGTGGATAAAAAGGAAAAGCTGGCTCGGTGAAAGGATATAGATCTCCAGTACTATTGTGTCGGTAAAGGAGGTCTCCATCCTTGAGGTCCGTTAAAGAAAAACCAAAAGGATAAAATTCAACTTTCACTTGATTATCAATGGTAAATTTACGAAGAGACAATAAATCTTTGATGATATAAAGTGAGTGGACGATATGGTTAAGCTTGTAGGTTTTGTTTGGGAGTTTGATGAAACCATTACTGGACCCATATACTTGTAAACATCGACTATTACCAACAGAAAGAGGCATAGTAGGGAATAAACAAGGAGAGGTAATTTTACCTTGTTCATAAGTGAGTGTTGAGAGGCCCCAGTATACATGTGCCATTGAGGATCAATTTAGTTGAGATGCATGCTAGATAATGCCGAGCTAATATCACTCAGATTTAAAGCAGTGCTGGGGTATTGTCCGAATCCAGGAGGTGTTGTAGGTGGAACCTGTTGAGCAAAATGGGCATGTTGTTGGGGATATTGGGTTGGACTCAAGTGGTGCGGCTGGGACGAGTAAGGAGTGGGTGGGCTAGCCCACTGTTAATGTTGTTGGGTATGGAACATGTTGGCTTGCTGGCCCACTTTTGGATTGTGCCCATAAGATTAGGAGCCCATGTTTGAATATTATTGAGGAGGATCCTAATTGTTATACTGAGAGCCATTCCTAGAAGATGTGCGGCCTCCTCATCCCAGGTTTCATGCTGGACCCCAACCCCGGGCTGCTTTTGTCGGGTCATAGTTGCGACCCCGATAGCCGTTTGGATCGGGGAACGAGAAGAATCATTATCGGGGTATTGGTTTCTTCGATCATCAACAAACGGGTCCTGAGAAGTTACAGTCACGAATGGACCCTTTTTTTGCAATCATTGTATTGATGGCTATAAGTAATGATAAAGCTTCTAAGATACAAGTTGTAAGTCTTAATATTTGTTCCTATTTTAAACTAGATTGTGTAGTTTGAGTTGTCTAAGGTTCTTTAGTTTTTCAAATTATGATGATTTTATGATCTGTGTTGTCAAAAGCGCACTAGGCGTGCGCTTAGGTGGTTAGGCAAGGCACATCGCAAGAAAAGCGCTTCATTACAGTCTAGGCAGTTTCCGGCTGGATTCCTGCTGGAACCTGTAAATTCCGGCAAAAATCTAGCCAAGACATGTCTTAAGATACAAAATCGTCTGTCGAAAATATTTTGAAACCAGCCTATGTAGTTAAAGTTAAAAGAGTGAAATAAAAAGAAGAAGATGAAGAAGATGATGAAGAAGAAGGAAAGAAAGAAGAAGATGAAGGGAGAAGAGAAATATTATACATATTTAGTGTCGGTATATAAATTTTGACAGCACACAAAACTGCATTTACCGTAGGTTATAAGTTTTCATTGTACTTTTTACTTTTTCATTTCTTGTGTGGTTAGGACTTAGGTATAGAAATATTACACTTTTTAAAGATGATCACTTTTATAATATCTTTTACTTGTTTATTAACCTCAGAAGTTGAACATTCATATTAGAAACACAGACCTGGGTTTGAAGTAAGTTGGTTAAGGCGCACACACACACACATATATATATATACACACATATACATACGTACACACACACACACACACACGCGCGCGCACACACACACACACATATATATATATACACATACATATATATATATACATATATATATACATATATATACATATATATATACATATATACATATATATACATACATACACACACACACACACACATATATATATATATATACATACATACATACATACATACATACATACATACATACACACACACACACAGACACACACACACACACATATATATATACATATATATACATACATATATACATAGGTAGAGGTTCTAATAAGAAATAATTTTTGCCTAAGTATGCTAAGAAGGAATAAGAAAATGACACGTGGCACTCTTCAAATTAGGGTTAAAGGGCATTATGGTCTTAAAACACACTAATTAATCCCGTTTGTATTTTATCAAAATGCAGCACAACCAAACACAGCTTCCCTACTACATATCGCGAGGTGTTTCCCCACCACATATCGCGAACTGCATTCAGATTTTCATTTTGTCACTTGTTCTTACAAAGCCATCGGAGATTTCCCCAAATCGCGAGGTGATATTCATATACTCATATCAAAATGACACCTCCGCCGCCTCCGCCACTCGATCTCAGATCTGTTCGATTTCTTCCGTGCAGTTTGCAGATCTGTTCCTGCGATCCACCATCTCTGCTGAAATCCGCAAGAACGCTCCACCATCTCAGCTTCGCTCCATCTCAGATCGATTTCTTCCGTGAAGCTAGACGAAAGTACCTCCATCTCAGCTTCGCTCCACCATCTCTGCTGAAATCCGCAAGAACGCTCATATCACCAACCCTAAGGTACCTCCGAACCCTATCTCGCCTTTAGTTTCGTTTGTGTTTCAAATTGGGTGATGTAGGTGGTGAATTTGTGGATATAGCGTATGTTGATTGAATTTTTGAA
>BJCO01466334.1:0-17868 GCA_018326465.1 Flaveria floridana
TGCTTCTTCCTCTTTCTCTCTCTAGAACCGAGAGCTTTCTCTCTCTTCTTTCTTCCTTTCAGCCGAATGAAGATGGTGAAGAAGGGATAGGCGGCCATGCCCCTTTAAACCTTAAAATAATAAGGTTTTGTACCTTGTACACTTTATCCCCCTCCATTTGTGCCCATTATCTATTCTTTCTATTTAGTTTTCTTTTCCTTTTCTTTAAATAAAATTTCAGGGTGTTACAAAGTAAACATAGGTTTGAATACATTTATAGATTGATTAAAAGGTTAATAAATTTAATTCACATGATAATGTCAAGACTTATAATGTAATAATATAACATAAAAGACAAACGAAACACAATCAAACCAAATGACTGAATTGACTCGGTGCATAAACGAGATCCGGTTCTAATCATCACTCGAATATTCATATGAGGTGGGTTTGTCAAAGCAATATATCTATCATTGTTACCGTGGTTGCGTGAATTAATGATTGTGTTATCATCTAGTTTATCTAACTATGAACATATAATTACAAGTAATAACATAGCATGTTTTGAATTGAATTTATAATGAAATAATAATGAATATCAATAATTGAATATTGAATCACATAATTTCCTTAAAATATAAAAACATATGAAAAAAAGTCCATGAATACTCACATTATAGAATTATGGTTGTGGGGTTCATAAGATAGATGGGATGTTTAAGAGTCAATGGTGATGTCTTAAAGGATAAAAAACTATAACTTGAGTTCGTAATTCAATACAAGAAGTTAGGATGTTTAGAAAATGCCAAAAGGTGAAAGTTAGATTGAAAAAGGTTTATTGCACCAATTTTTTATTCTGGACAGAATTTTTGATATGCATTTGAAAATGTTTTAAAAATATCAAATGGTTTTCGGAAAATCATAACAATTTACAGTTAAGTAGTTCAGGTCTCCAGGACATTTTCTCTTTAGGAAACTTTTTAATGAAAAGACCCGAAAATAGGTCAAAACAACAGCACAAGACAGAATGTGCTCAAATGCGCACTTATCTTGTGAAGACAATTGTTGAGTCGTCCGAAATGAGTTTGAAGACGTATAAACTATAGTTAAAAAGATAATCCGATAAAATTAATATTGGAGTTTGAGTTTGCTTAAATTTAGTTTGTTATGACCAAGTTATATTTAGTTGAAGTCAAACTACATTCTACCAAATTTTAGTAAGCCACTTATGTGTACTTTTAAAACTGTTAAAGCGTGAAACAGGTTAGAGCAAATCTTAATATGTCGATATATAGTATACTAGTTTAGTACCACGTGTATTACATGGGTTGAATAAATAAAACATTAATTACTTGTTAATAAAAATTAATGAATTATATAATTATTTTTGATATAATATGATTGACATTACGCACGATTGATAAAAGGACGATATCATTTTTCAAACCTTTGTTTATTTTTTTGTTTTTTTTTGAAAAAGTTGGTTTTTAAACAAATTGTTTATAACAAACCATTTTAGAAAAAAGTATCACTTTTAATAATTTCTTTAATATAACTTTGAAATTTAATTATTTTTATTTCATAAGAATTTTATTTTTTAAAAACCACAGGTTTAATATATATTTTGTTTTCCAAAAGTTTAATATATATTTTTTTAATTTCTTATTTTATAAAAAGTTATTTCTTTACAAATTGCATTTGTAGAAAGATTCTCTTGTTTTAATTTAATAAAAAAATAGTTTGAACATGAAAGGAATTAAATAATATCATTTGTATTTAATGTGATATTTATTAGTAGAGAGAATCGGTAAAATAAAATTTAGGAGCTCTAGAATTGTTATAAGTGGCCTATAAAAACCTTCTTTGATTTGTATAGATAGATAAGACTTCATTTGAGTTATAAAGAATGTTCCAAGACTTTGGCATAACCGTCATTTAGAGAAACAATCTTGTAGAATAACCGAATGTGATGGCATAGCCGTCCATATACAAACGGGGTTCTTTGTTTAAGTTGGCGCACTATTAGCTTGATTTAGGCATGTTAGAGATCGTTAAAAGGTTAGTGAATGTTAGAAGATTAGTGATCAAATAATCATAATTAAAATAAAAAGAGATTAAGTAGGAAAAAATAAAAGTAGGAACATGAAGTCATGAGAGCAATAGGTGAAACAAATTATTGATGGACTTGTTCATCATTTATATTCCTTACATCCATCATAAAACAATATATACTATGCTTTAATGTTAGGATGGTTCTTTAAACTAAAAGAAAATAAAGAAAATAAAAACAATATAAAAATACATAATTTAAAAACAATATCAATATAATATTACCTTAGCATTATAAAATTTTTATAATTTCTTGTAAAAGAAATTGATCCAAACCAAAGGATGAAAAAAGGTTCGTGAATAGGATTTTTAGAGAATGAGTAAATAAAAAATGAGGTCTAAAGCTTGTTTTTTAAGTTGAGGTTAGGAGGGAGTTATGAATAGTGTTAATGATAAGTTACAAGTCTTTCAATAAAATGTTATGATTAAAATTTAAAAAAAAATATAAACTTAAACATAATTAATTAAATAAAAGAATAATCACAATTGAAACTCTAAATATATTAAAATTCTAATTTTAATTTAGTCCACTTAATTATAAGATCTTTATAAATTTATAAATTTCACAAAACTTTGCAATTTTATTTTTTTACTTTAATTGAATATTTATTTAAAAGTTCGAGGCAACAATTATGACCCATCAACACTACATGACCAAGTTTAACGAAATTGCAAGGCCGGTTCTAGAACTTGTCACACATGTGTCAAGGTAGATTAAGAAGTACATTTAGTGTTTGCAAGTGGATATTCATAGACATATGATCGCTTCTCGGCTAGATAAATTTATGTCAGTGGTCCAGGTGGTAGGAAAACTCTATGATAAGCAAGAGGAAGTGATCGTGGTTGTGTCGAATAAAATTTAGAATAATGATAGGAATGGGAATGAGAAGTAGTATGGAAGTGGAGGTTTTGCATCCAGTGGGAAGAAGGCGAGGGTAGGCGTTCGTGAGGTGGTAGCAGGAGGTACAAGTGGGGGAATGGATTGTAGGAAATGCAGGAGGAATCATTCTGGTGAATGTAAATGGGGAACGAATTTATGTTTCAAATGCAGGAAATAGGGACATAGGGCCTGGGATTGTCTAGAGTTGGCAATCTACTTTAATTATAGGAAATCAAGGCATTAGAGAAGGGATTGCAGGAAGCTAGGGGCGGAGGGTTTAGGGGAGAAAAAGGGAACCGAGAAAAGAAAAGAGCGGCAGAAAGCTAAGGTAAGGGCCTTCAATATGACCCAAGAAGAGGTTAAGATAGATCCCGACGTTGTGTTAGGTACATTTATGGTTAATAAAATTTGTGCCTCTGTACTTTTCGATTCCAATTATAGTAGGAGTTTTATTTCTTCCGCATTCTACCATTAGTAAGTCTACCAAGATATCTGATGTTATAGATAATTGTGGTATAGAATTAGAAGGCCATAGATTTCCTGCTAAGTTGTTTATGATGACCTTAGAAGAATTTGATGTAGTCATAGGGATAGATTGGCTAGCAAACTATTAGGCCAATATCATATGTCATAAGAAGATGATTTGATTGGCCGCTCCTAATGGTAGTTCTATTATGATTTATAGAGATAGGGTTTGTCCGGTCCTGGAGGTAGATTCGTAGATTTCAATTGAGAAGTGTTTGAGGTGTGGATTTGGTGCTTACCTTGCCTATCTGAAAAAAATGTATGCATTAGAATCTAAATTATCAGATGTGTCGGTTGTGTGCGACTTTTCTAACCTCTTTCCTAAAGATCTGACGGGTGTGCATCTTGTCCAAGAGATAAAGTTCTAGATTGATCAATAACCTGGGCTCAGCTTGTTGCTAAGGCATAGTTTTGCCTAGCTCCTTCTGAAATGAATGAAATGATGAATTAAGTGCAATTTTTTAAAAGGTTTCATTCGACCGAGTATCTCTATGTGAGGTGCCTGTTTCTCACAGTTCTGTTCTGAAGAAGAAGGACGGTACTATAAGGATGTGCATCAAAAACTGCCAGCTGAGCAAGTTAATTGTGAAGAATCATTACCCGTTACTGTGAATTGGTGATTTGTTTGATTAGCTTCAGGGTGTCAGTTGGTTTTCGAGGATAAATCTTTGATATGGGTACCATCAGCTGAAGGTGAAATAGCATGTGTTCATAAGATAGCTTTTTGTATGTAGTTGGACAGTACAAGTTTCTCATGATGTCCTTTGGCTCAACCAACATGCCAGCTGCTATTATGGATCTCATGAATCATGTATGTCGGATGATGTTTGATAAGTTAGTGATTGTATTCATTGATGACTTCTTCTTGATTTGCTTAAAAAGAAAGGTGTAGCATGCCGGTCATATCAAGGAAGTATTAGGGGTTGTTTGGTAATTTTTGAATGATTAAGTGCTAAACCAATAAGAGGTCTGAACCATTAAGTGCTAAACCATTAAGAGTTCTGAACCATTAAGAGTTAGTATATCGCTTAACTATTCAAAGGCAAATGTCTGACCAATTCAAATAATAGGTCTTAACCATTCAGCATTAGACCTCTTTATCATTCGGTATTAGTATGATACTTAACCATTTAGAGGCAAATGTCTAAACCATTCAGACATTTGCTCGGGAAACAAATAGTCTGAACGTGCTCAACCATTCAGACATCTAAACCATTATGAGATTTATTCATATACTGCTAAACAACCCCTTAGAAACACTTAGAAATAAGAAGTTGCATGCAAAGTTCTCTAAGTGCACATTCTAGCTATGTGAGGTCTAATTTCTTGGCCATGTGATTAATCCTGATAGGATTAAGGTGGATCACGTGAAAATTAAAGCAATGATATAATTGAAATCCCCAAAGACACCATCCGAGATCCACAGTTTCTTAGGCGTGGCGGGTTACTACAGAAGATTTATTCAGGATTTCTCCAAGATAGCTTATCATTTGACCAGGTTGACTCGTAAGGATGTAAATTTTGATTGGGATTGGTTTAGAAGAACACTTTTCAAGAACTGAAGATGATGTTAACTCAAGCTTCTGCCTCGTATTTAGACTTGGGTTGCGTGTTGATGCAATGATAAGGTTATAGCCTATGCTTCCAGGTAGTTAAAGGTCCACGAAGTCAACTATCCTAGTCATGATTTGAAGTTGGCGGCTGTGATCTTTGCGTTCAAGATTTTGAGTCACTATTTGTATGAAACTAAATGCATAATCTTCACTGATTATAAGAGTTTGAAATACTTCTTTGAACAAAATGATCTTAATGTAAGACAGAGGAGGTGGTTGGAGTTGATTAAGGATTATGGCTATGAGATTCATTACCACCCATGTAAAGCTAATATGGTAGATGATGCACATAGTCGAAAGGAACAACCAGAACTGATCCAGATGAAGGCTTATCAGTTTTTCGTGATGCCACATGTCATGACGAAGATTAGAAAGTCTCAAGACGAGGGGTTAAAGGATGATAGAAGCAATTCTGAAAGAATGATGGCATATTTCAGATTTGGGAGAAAAAACCCTAGGGTTAGAACTCGATTTTGAGAGGATGTGGATTCCACATTATAGGGATCTGAGAGGAAAGATCATGGATGAAACTCATAAGAATACTTCATTCATCCTAATACTACGAAGATGTATCAAGATTTGAAAAACGATTACCAGTGGCTAGAGATGAAGCGTGAAGTATCCAAACACATGAGTAAGTACCTAACTTGTTTGCAAGTGAAAGTGGAAAACCAGAAGCCATATGGGAAGATCCAACCTTCGAACGTTCCTGAATGAAAGTGGGAGCATATTACATTGGACTTTATTACGAAGTTGCCTCACACGGTGAGAGGATATGAGGAAATTTAGGTAATTATGGATCGTTTGATAAAGAGTGCTCATTTCCCACCAATTTTAGAAACGTACTTCTTTGAAAGGTTGGTGGATCCATTTATCAAGGAAATTATAACATGTCATGGTATACCAGTGTCTATGGTTTCTGATAATGACACTTGGTATGCATCCAACTTCTATAAGAAGTTCCATAATGTGATGGGGACAAGATTACACATTAGCAATACTTATCATTCTCAGACAGATGGACAGTCGGAGAGAACGAGACAGACATTGGAAGACTTGCCTAAAGTATATGTGACTGATCTTGGAGGAAGTTGGGATGAACACTTACCTTTAGTAGAGTTTTCATATAACAACAGTCATCACAAAAGTGGTGGAATGCCCTTATAAAATGATGTATGGTAGAAAGTGTAGAACACCCTTGTATTAAGGTGATATCAAACAGAAGGAATTAAAAAGTATTGAGGTGATTGAGGCCAAGATAAGGAAATTTAATAAGATTAAAGCATTTATGAAAGAAGCGAGTGATCAGCAGAAGTCTTAAGCTAATAAGAGGCGAAGGCCGATAGAATATTTAGTTAGTGAAGGGTTATGTTGAAGGTGTCCTCCTGAAAGGGGATTATTAGATTTCGAAAGCGAGGGAAGTTGAGCTCAAGGTGTATAGGGTTGGTCCGGGTTATTGCATTGGTATGAGAGGTGGCCTACTGATTAGAGCTACCTAATGAGCTAAGTGGAATACATCCTACGTTCCATGTATTTCATCTGAGAAAGTGTCTGGTGGATGATGATATGATCGTGCCACTTGAAGATATTGGGTGGATGAATGGCTAAATTATGTAGAATAGCCGGTGGCTATCATTGATAAAAAAGAGAAGCATTTGAAGAATAAAGTGGTTCCACTTGTACAAGTATAATGCGGGAATAGAAAAGGGTTAGAGTCTTCATAGGAAACTGAGGAAGAGATGAGGCAGAAATATCCATAGTTGTTTGATAAGTGACAGGTTTCAAGGACGAAGCCTAAATCAAGGGGATAAACTTGTAACACCTCGATATTTCTAAGAAGCAAAAGAGCGACAAAGTTCTTGCGCGTTGAGGAAGTTCAACCGCAATAGGATGTTCTTACATGAGAACGTAGGTGAATGGTCTATGAACCCTATAAATAGGTAAGGTAATAAAGTTATTCATACCCTAATGCGAGAACTACTACTGTTTATAGAAAGAAGCGAGAAGTTAGAGTGAGAAAGTAAGAATAAGTGGTGTTAAGGTATGTATTTCGAGTATTTGATTTGTTTATGTATCAAAGAATGGTTAATGATGATTTTAATGCGTGAATATATAGTTTCTAATCAAGAAGCTTTCAGGAAGGTGCGTTGTGAGTTGTAATCTTAAAAAGACGTGAGTTCTAATACAAGTTTTTACGCATTTTGGGGTTGTTATGCATACTACCACGCTTATTAATGCTTATGATGATGTTGATTATAGAAATGGCCTGGTTACGGTAGTCTTAGGCGTGATTATGTTGATGATAGGCTAGAACCAAAATGTTTTCGCACAAAGATCATAGGGTTCTCGCATGTATAGTTATTGTGCGAAGTTAGGTAGCTTGGTCTGCAATGGTTTCAGTTCATGCATGTTCTTGTACGACTTTGTATTTCTCGCACGAGGTATATGTTCTCACGTATTTGTAGCTTGGCTTGCTAGGGTTTGAGTTTGGTAATGTTCTAGCGCGATATGGATGTACTTGCACGAGTTGAAGGTTCTCACTTAGGTTGATGTTGTCGTGCATGACCTAGTTCTCACGCGATGGATGTTTGATATTTGATTGTTTTGTGATGTTTTAATCGTTTTAAAAATGATTAAGTCTTACGATAAATATATTCTTGCTATGTTTATATACTTATATACGTGAAGTATTATGTAAGAAAAAGGAAAGTTAAAGTTAAATGAAAACTGAAACGTAAAGAATGAAAAAAAGTCTTGTAAGCTAAAATGTATGAAGGTTCATAACCCAATAAGAGATTGTTAGTTGAACTGTATACAAATTAGCTAGCCAATGAGGATGCGTATAGTGGTCTGATCCTAGAGCTTGACTATGTATAAACGGAGGTTTACCATCCAATGAAGGGTTGTTAGCTCAACTGTGAGTGGCATTTTAGCCCCTGAGCATACTCACAGGGGTTTGATCCTTATAATAGACCATGAACAAAAATGAGATCTTTTTCGCTGGGTCTTTAGATTGTGATCAGTCTCGTAACTTGTGTTGGCGGCCCAGCATACGACAGTAATTCGTTACAGTGAAAGAGAATGAATGAATGAATAAAACAATGATAAAAGATAATGAAATGATCATATTGATATGTACGTATAAATGTATGCTTACATATAAAAACGCAATGGTTTTAATGAATTAAAAGTATTTCATTATTAACTAATACTCACTCAGTATCGTTCATTTTGTATGCATAATAGGTTACAGGTAGTTGGTGGTGCTGCGGATATGCAGGCATTATAAAAGCTATTGGGGTGATCCAAGTATAGCATCTTAATTTTGGGATGATGTTATATTAATACACTTTTGATATTTAAACGAAATGACACCATGTTATAAGACAACTGTTATTTTAAATGAAAAATAATGATTTATGTTGCAAATGTAATTGTTTACTAAATGGTTCATGCTATAAATGAACAACTGTGAGTGTTTTCGAGTTCGGGGCCTTATAATGCTTGGATGAGATGGACAATTGAAGATGATTAGTTTATATGTTTTTATTGTTTGATTAATATTATATACTTTTTTAAGTATTAATATAATATGGTATCAAGTTTTTTAATCTTTTATTTACAATATGGGGCATTATATATATTATTAATCCTATATGTCGGTTGGTGCAGTGGTGTCTGTGCTATTCATATTTTAACCACTTAAGTTTCATAGTTCGCAAAAAAACCCCTGCTACATGTCTTAATGTTTGGTCATCTACTATCACCATAGAAAGGGTGTGAAGGTTTTTGGAGGGAGATGAACATGTGCTAACCACAAGTGCAAAAACGGGTGGTTGGAGTAAGATCTATAGATGAAGATGGTGGGTTGGCTCGGAAGAGAATGAAGATGTGGAGAGATGAACCTCTATTGAAGGCATTTCGATCACGAAGACGATGAGTAAGGACTAGATATATCACGTTTGGGGGTGGTTAGCGGTGGCAGAAGGCTTCATCTCGCCATCAAATGTCTTCGTAGGGACTAGGGAACACAGCCTATCAAAACAACATAGATCTATGTTGGTGGAAGGGTAGGGCAGATGGAAACAAAGAGGTAGACCTTGTGATCTGAAGAGCCACAGCTGTAATATTGAAAAAGATGGGGTGCAGATCGCCGGTGGTGATGGTTTGTGTTTGCAGTTGTGACCTATGGTGGTGGCTGGTATTCTGGTGGAGAAGGAGAAGATGAGTTGGGGTTTTGGTTATTGATAAGAGTTTTCTTGACTAAAAAGATATGATAGTTGAGTAAGGGGCTGTTTAGCAGCCTCTTAATCAGCCTTTTAATGGTTCAGATGCTGAATGGTTCAACATTTAATGGTTCAGACTGTTTGTTTCACGATCACATGTCTGAATGGTTAAGACATTTGCCTCTGAATGGTTAAGCATTATACAAATGCTGAATGGTTAAGAGTTCTAATGCTAAATGGTTAAGATCTCTTATCTGAATTGGTCAGACATTTGCCTTTGAATAGTTAAGTGATATACCAGCTCTTAATGGTTCAGACCTCTTAATGGTTCAGCACTTAATGGTTCAGGCCTCTTATTGTTTCAGCACTTAATCATTCAGATACTGCCAAACAGCCCCTAAGATTTTATTAAACATACTCATCCAGTTGCAAGTTTTTTCTTTCTTTTTCTTTTTGGTTGCCAAATACATAAATACATAAGTAAAGAAAGGATGAAAAAAGTACAAGGAAGAGAAGCAGATGATTATTTTGAAAAAAATATAGTAGTTAAAAACTTGAAATTATGTAAATATATTTAGATATTGTAATGATATTCACATATAATTTATATTTTTTTGTAATAATTATTAAGTATTTACTCAAAAAATATTTTTTAGAATCTTTTTTATAATTAACCTCCAAAGTTAAACAAACTACTATTTACTTTATGAAAATCGGTACATATGTTTTTCTTCAACTGTTGGCTGGTATCAAATAGTTTATGTATGTATCTAATCGATTTTTCTTGTAATGTCATATACTCTTACATTGCAATACTCAAAACATATTGATGATATCTTACTTTTTTGTATTAACCATGGCGTTGGAAGAAGACCCTGCGGCAACGCGCGGGGATCCCTTTCTAGTTTGTATTTAAACCCAATTAGGATTATTCTTTTGGTTTTTTTCCCATGCTATTATTATTGACGTTTGTTTTTTATGATTAAAACAAGTGAGGTGTTACAATAAAGTTTTGTGTTTTTGCTTTTTGACCATAAAAGTTTATTTTTAATGCTTTTGACATCAAATATTGGTGAATTGGTATTTCTGTGGTGTAAGTAAGGTGCTACAACAAAGTTTTGTGTTTTTGCTTTTTGATCATGATTTTTTTGGTATCTAATATTGGTGAATTTTTTGTATCATATGCTATAGCGAGTACAGTTACTATTACAGTACTACGACGGATAAAACCTATTATGAGTTAACATCATCGTTGCCGGTATAGGTATTATCGGAATTGGTGTCGGTATTCGCTTTTGTGGTTCCTGATGAGCCGACCTGACAACGAACAAAGTCGCGTCGCTTAAGGCAGGGGAAAACAACCAAACTCCAAGCGCATAACGCGAGAGAAAACACTAGTTAATAATAAATTATAATAATCATTGAATATATATAAAGGTTAAAAAAATCAAATCAAATATATAAGTAAATAAAGGTAAAAATTAAAAAAATAAGTACATAAAAATTTAAAGAAAAGAGAAATAGAGAAGTATTGCAAATTTAGAGAAATTTACACAATTGGTCCCTATGGTTTAATTATATTGCAGATTTAATACCTAGATTGCTAAAAGTTGATGGACACTAACGGTGGAGGACTGACCTTGCAACCAAATACTAAATGTTAAGATTAAATTTTCAAATTTTAAAATCTAAGGACCAAACTTGTAATGTGGTTAATTCACATGAACAATTATTATATTTTTCTAAAAAAAGATAAAAAGATTTATTTTTTTGATTGAGTGGTGTAATTGGGAGAAGAAATGAGTGTGATATACCACTAATGTTACATAAAGGAAAGGGAAGCGTAAACAGGTCGATACCCCATAGCTTTATGTAATCTATTTCACACGTTCAAAAGCAGACAATAATAATAATTAGAGTAAATTACTATTTGCATCTCTGACGTTTTTTTATTTTAACCACTTGTATCCTTACAATTTCAAAGTCTCGATTTGCATACCTGACATTTCATTTTTATCACCGTTTGAATCCAAATTACTAACTCCGTTAAATTATTCAGTTAACTCTTTGTGAAATGACTAAATCACCTTTAAGAATAAAAATTAAAAAAAACACTTTGTGGACCACCACATCATCATCTTCTTTTCTCACTCTCACGCGCGCGCACACACACACTCTCTCTCTCTCTCTCTCTCTCTCTCTCTCTCTCTCATTTCTTCATCACCCACCACTATAAACACCAGCACCATAAACACCACCGCCACCCATCACCACCACAACCTCCTCCTCACCACCACCGTAGCAAACCATCAGATCAACCTCCGACATCTCCTCCGTGCTCCTCCACATCTCCGCCGCACTCCTAATCTCCTCCGTGCACCCCCATAACCCCGGTCCCCACTATCCTCTGCCCCTGCTTAATCGGAATCAACTACAACCAAATCACCGCACCCCAACGGAAAAATCCCTCACCCTAGTCAAGTCCATCGGCGCCGACAAGGTCAAGTTCTACGATTCCGACCCCAAAGTCCTCAAAGCTTTCGCCAACACCAACATCGAGTTCATCGTTGGAATCGGCAACAAACACCTACAGCAGCTTCAAGATCCCACCGAAGAGGAATTATGGGTTCTTTAGGTGCAATGGAACTCCGGCGTACGGTATTGGGTTCTCCGGCAGCTCCGGCGGAGGTGATTCCGACAAGAATAGCTCTGGGTTGTTTTTTTATTTTAAAGGGCACTTTAGTCTTTTCTATAAAATATTTAACAAAAAAACTGACACTGTTAGTCATTTAAATTCAAATGGTTACATAATAAAAATATTAATGATGCAAATGGTTAAAAATTTAAACGTCAGGTATGCAAATCGAGACTTTAAAACTATAAGGATGCAAACGGTTAAAATGGACTAACATTAGGGATGCAAATGGTAATTTACTCTAATAATTAAAAATAAAAAGTCATCCCGTGTTACATGTTTCATAAATAAAAACTAAAAAAGTGAAGAGGACTATTGATGGGTCATATTATTGGACTAAGTTGGTCAACACATAAAATTACGAGAAGCTTCTACTTTGTTAAATCCCTTCACAATCTGTCGAGCCCACATCATTTTAACTCAAAGCCGATTAAACCAATACTGATTTTCGAATTTCACTTCCACATAATCAGGGGTTTAGGCACAGTGTTGTCTGTATCGCATGAATTTTTCTTAGTGGGTGTTTGATTGGGTCTGAATAAACCCAGTCAGACATGAAATGTTTGGTTGGTTATCTCTTACCGGAGAAGAGGTTTGGCTGAACCGCTTATTCGATCAGAAATAAACCAAGATCTGACCGGAGTCAGACGTGGAAGCGAAGGTCAGCTGGCGAGGGCGAGGGCGGATCTGCGACGGCGATGGCAGATCTGCGAGATTCAACGGCGAGGAAGGGGAGACCGAAGACAGTGAGGAAGGGGAGGGCGGATCTGACTGAACCTCCTGGTACCGTTTGTCCCGCGACGGCGAAGGCTACGACGAGGGTTCTGGTCGGTGGTGCTGCCGGCGGTGAAGCTGGAGAGGAAGGGGAGACCGAAGATGACGAGGAAGGGGAGACCGAGGATTGGGGTTTGATTTTGAAGATGATTGGGGTTTTTTTTTAAAAGATTTGTGATTTTACAGATATCCAACCAAACAGACTTAGCTTTTATTGATTAAGAGCTTTTACAGGTTCAAACATTTTATAGGTTCAGCACTTATTATTCAGAAGTTGCCAAACAACCTCTTATTCATACTCTCTGATATTAACTGGTATATACACTATCAAATCCCGACTCACCTCCATAAAATGTTAATGCCAACTCTCAGATCCCAACTGACCCCCATAAAATACCAAATCATTATAAGAAAACTCGTACTATAAGTAACAAATATAAAACAATTAATTTGGATATTTAAGTCATTTGTCTTATTAGTTGATTATTAGATAAATTAAGTATTACTTTATTGATTAGTAGATTGCTATATTAGATTTTTTGATTGAGTACTTATTTGAATTTTACTATGACTATTAAATAGGGGTGTAGAAAGCCATGTCAAGTTTGGGCTTGTCGAGGCTCTTGTTGGGCTTGTGTTGCCATAAGAGAGCTTGATCTCATGTATGAGCTCGGCTCGTATAGGGTGTTTAATTGTAAGACTCGAGCTTGTCTTGTGTAAAGCTTTAACTCTAAACTCGAGTTTTTTTAGTTTGGTATTTTTCAAACTCGAGATCAGTTTAATATCCATTGTTTATTGTTTAATTATTTTGATCATAGTTTTTTTATATAAGAACAACTATCTATTTAAATATATGTTTAATATATTAAGTAAAATTTATATAAAAAAAGTTCATTTCAAGAGGGCTCGATACATGAATCTCTAGCTCAAGCTCGTTTATTAAATTGTCAATAAAACAAGCTTGAGCTCAAGCTTGTTTTAGTTCGGTTCGATCCGTGAATTTGGCGAGCCGATCATGAGTAACTCACACTTAGCTTGTCTCCTTTATGCTTCTAATGTTGAATATTATTTGTTTTAATTTTATTTTATATCTTCTTATTGTGTGATCACACCTGAACAAAACCATACCATATCAAAAGGATTTAATAACTAGCTATAGATAATAAATTCTTAAAAATTCCGGACCCCAATGTAAAACAGTTTCTAAATACATCACTTAACATAACTAGTAAATCTCATTAATAGAATAGGGTCTATGAAGATGTTACACCAACAATTTTATAAATGTATTATTTCTTAACAACGATGGATATATAATTCACCATCTACTAACCAACAAATCATCAAAATGTTACTTTTTAGGTCTAATTGCTTTGTCTTCTAAGAAAGTGTGTTTTCTTTCACCTCAAGACACCTTTCCCTAGGAATAATGTCTTCATTTCATATCGTATACCTGATCAATTCGGGTCCTTTTGTTTTTCTTCAACAATCCAATTAAACGTACTTACATTATATATTGATAATTTGTATTAGCTCTTCATAGACCCTATTCTATTAACGAGACTAAAAACATATTTTCAAATTTCATTATACGCTTTGTGCTGGTGACTTGTGAAGTTACGGCGACTTGATTCTAGAAATCAAAACGTGTATATAGTTATGTAACGATAACAATGTTTTTCAATCAGTTCGATTTCCTTATTCATCGTACTAACACGCTACCGTGTACATGTAACCTACAATACTAAAAAGCATATTTTATTATTTGTACAGGGATATCACGTAAAAAAGTAAACACAACCAAAAATTAGTTTTTGTTTATAAAAACAATAAATGAATGAAAATTATTGAATGAAAATCATTTGAGTAAAAAAGTTTATGGATTATAAACGATATTATATATGCCACAAATGATAAACTTGAAAGTTTAGAAAGTTAAGAGGTGAATTTTGAAAATTAGAAGGCAATCGCATATATCCTTCTCTAAACTTACAAAATTACATATTTTCTCAAATCATGCTTAAATAACATTTTTTATGCATTGAAAAACTTGGTGTTTTTTAGAAATATGTAATTAGGGGTGAAGAGGGGGATATTTGTAATTCCTCCATAAAAATTATGTCGGTGGCTTTAAAGCCAAAGACTTTGATATTTAAGTATATAGTAAATGTGTGACATTGTTTCCTATACTTTTGGTTTATATTTGTACTTGTTTATTAAATTTTTTACAACATTTGTTCATAGTAAGACAAGAATACTCAACACTTAAGAGTAACTCTATCAGTCCAAGTAAACCATGTCAGTATATTATCCGCCAAAAACTAACAAAATTTATTTTACCAGACGAAACGACCGTCCAAAAAAATGCATCACACTAGAAAACGTTTTCACTCCATATAAAGAAGTTACATTATATCCCTCAACTGATGTTTGAATTAGATCCCTACCCACTTAATGGAGCCTAAAGTTCTCGTTGGTACACCGGTCTGGATATCTATGATATTATTTGTAACAATTTAAGTAAATCATGTCAATATATTATTCTTTTTTTTTTCTCATAATGAGTTGTCCATCTGGAAACTTACAGTTTTTATTTTGACCTGATGAATCGCTCGCTCAGACAAAAATGTATTCTTATTGAGAAAATTTTCATCCCTTATGTGAAAATGCTTCATTATACACCTCAACTAACGTGGAACTTATTGTAACACTATTCCAACGCGATAGATTACATCTCCGTTGGTCTTTTGAGTTAGTTAGCTTGTTTAATGCATGGAGCGTGTCTAAGAGTTTATACAGATTAATAACAAGTTAAAAATTAATAATAAGACTAGAAAGCCTCGTGATAAATGATTATTATAGAAAACATAAGTACTGTGCATAATTCGTTCTCATGTTAAATCATACAACAATTGTGTTGAAAATTGCTAAATAGATTAAAATTCCACTAGTTCATAATTCGTTATACGTCGGCTTAAGAATTATTCAATCCGTGGGATTTTATTAGTAACATGATAAAAAAAATGTAATTATTATTATATTAAGAACATTCGGAAAAGGTTTTTCTTTTAAGATTTTTCAATTAATTTTTATAAGTTCGTTCATATGATAAATTAACAAAAACGAACAACGCGTTTTGTGTTTGATTGAATGAAAGAACACGAACATATGATGCTTTTATTAAATTGATTTTGTGAACGTTCTGCAGTACTTTTTTTTAGTTGTTAGTTCTTTTTAGTTGCTATACGTTCTTTTAGTTGTTACTTCACTAAAGGTTTTTTTTCCTCGCTTTTAATATTTACTTTCTTACTCTTTAACATTTAAATTAGAAAGCATAGTTAGTAAAAGCTTGTATATCATAAAAAACTTAGTCATCTACTCATCTGAAACTTATGTTTTGAGATATTACTTTAAGAATAGTTATATATGTATATAACTATTATGTTAAATTTTTGTCTTTGTTCTTGGATAATTATGCATATGATTTTTATGTTACATGCTTGATTTTATATTTATTTAAGGTGATTATGTTTAATGTTTGAGATTAAAAATGTTGATTTTATTTTTAAAATAGTATACAAACATTTGTTTGCATTGGTTTAAATTAACGAACAACCACAAACGAACACGAACACGTTCAATTACTTAATGAATGAACACGAATAAGATATTTTATTCAGTTATGAATTGATAACCCGTTCGTGACCAAGTTTAATGCTAAACCGATGGATATGACGAAAGCTTCATCTTAGGAGCGCCAGACAACTTAGCATTTGTGAGTCAAACTAGAGGCTTCTTTTTCAATAAATTGTTAAGAACGTTATTTGTTTTTGATGAAAATTGTCAATTAAAAGACTCGATGAACTTTCATTTTTCCCATCAATACATCGCCTTTCTTTCTACTTTCTACCTTCTACTTTGTTCATTGGTCATCATTCATCGTTTCCTTCCACACTGCACAAGCCACCATGAAGCCTGTCTAGTCGGCGACGCGTGCCCACTTTTGATAGACCCTAAAATTCATTATTAAAGTTTGGTGTTCAAATTTGGTGAGGTACTCATGACATGTAAATAAGTGAAGGTTATGGGTTCAAGTTTACTCTGAGCAAAAATGCTCAGAGTTGAGGCAGTGAGTTTTCTCAACAATTGGTTTCCTTTTGAGGGGGTTGGGGGTGCGGTCCCGGCTGAGAAACGGATAGGTGGACCCAATTAAGATAACATCTATTCTCCGAAGCAGGGTCATACATTTGTTGTTAAAAAAAAAAGTTTTGTGTTCAAATATCTATCTACTCAATTCCCCATACATAATAAATATAAAATAACAAAACGTCAATACAAATACTAAAATACATAATAAAAATACAATCATATTTGAAAATACGTAGTAAAGCTACAATTTTATTTTTAATATTAAAGGTTCAAATTCATATAATAATAAGATTTGTATTCACGAGCTTTTATCTGTTATAATTGAATTCTTAAATATTAGGTTGAAACTTTCTTATTAGATCTTTTCCATTTTAATAAAATGTAACCATCGACTCTGAAATCATCAACAATCCAATTATAATTAATTACGTAATTCCTACTTTACATACCTAGTCAAGAAAACATGTTTTCACACAATAACTAACAAGAAAAACAAAATGTTTTTTCTATTTTTATATTATAGTAAAAAACTTCCTTACTGATCAAATTAACTATTAAAACAACATGAGTAAACTTTTGTTATGAAAAATTATAACCTTTAGTCTACATAGATCTCTTATCAATTATATACTTGTCTAGTTCCATTTTAATTAAGGTGGTAAGAGGAAATTTCTTTTTTTTTGAAACAGTTTCATAGATAATATCAAGATCAACTTTCTCATGACATGATTTAAAGAAGAAAATTCTAACTTTCCTTTGAATTTCTTTTCATTTTTCTAGAAGTTGAAATTGAGTTTAGTAAAGTGATTTTAAGAGAAATATTTCTGTTATAAACAAGTTTTAAGTATTTGTTTAATTCATTTAAAATGACGATTCACAACCATCTACTCTTACTATTAAACTACATAAATTTTTAAT
>BJCO01466335.1:0-10863 GCA_018326465.1 Flaveria floridana
ATGTATCAGCTGATGACTTCAGTAGATGTCATCGGCTGTTGTCTTCAGTCTTTGTCTTCAGACTTTGTGCTTCAGTAGATGATCTTCAGTTCTTCAGTTCTTCAACTTTGATCTTCAGCACTTGTCTTCAGTACTTGAAGTCTTCAGTACTTGTATGTTTCAGTACTTCAGACTTCAGTACTTGTCTTTAGTACTTTAGAATCTTCAGCTATTGTACTTCAGATCTTTGATCTTCAGACTTTGTTTCTTCAGACTTTGTCAGAACAGCTGATGGGAGTCTTCAGCAGTTGTTGCAATGACATGTGGGACTCAGAGGTTTTCCTGATCTTGGCTCATTGGTTCTTTTGGTCCAACAATCATGCAAGACTGGTCAACATCCTATTGTAGGTGAATTTACCTAGGGTGTTGAGAAGCACAGGTTTCCTAATGACAAACTAAAACAAGGTCATGTGGTTATATTCCGAGGCGGGTCGTGGAGAAATAAACAATTTAAAGGGTTTTCATCATTTAGCAGGAACTTGACCTTTACGTACAAAGAAATTATTAATGAAAGGGAGATATACTTTGTTTATACATACAAAACAGTTCTACCATTGATAGGATTACATTGAGTTCTTCTGGGAAACTAGAAAGTTGGGGCTGGGTAGAAGGTGCTAAGAACTGGTAGCTTGGGGTGTCATTATAAAGATCCATGTGATACATACAACGTTTGTAATATGACAACCCTAAAACCCAAGCTTAGGTAAAACTAAAATTTTAAGAATTTCTTTATTTTTCATGTGAATTTTGTGATTATATCTTACATGCCTAGTTATCAAAATGTAAGATTATGTGATTAAGTCACTTGATGGATAAATGTCTTTCACTTACATGAAATGAATTAGAATCAAAACTTAATCAAATGTTACCAAACAAGGTTACACCTAGAAACTTTGTATCAAAACTAAAACCAAAACAAAACTTAAACACCTATACACTAACATAAAGATAACCTTAGCCTTAAATTTCAGTTCATTAGGAAGCTAAACAACCCGATTAAGCACTTAAGTATTTGACTAACCCTAGCTTAATGACTAAGAAAGTCATTAATACCAGAACTTTCCACCTAGCCAATCCTTCCACCCATCACTTCCTTAACCCGCCACCTAAGCACCACCATTAACACTAATCACAACCCAAAACCACCACCTAGCTACCTTGCCACTAACCATGCTCCCACGCTGCCACCTAGCAACACCATTACACTAAGAATTCATTTGCAATCGTCATCTATCCTAAGTAAGCTAACTAAGCAAACCTATAACCACCACCTCACCACTCTCATACTAGGCATGATGATGAACCCTTCCACTACTACCTCTTGGCCGATGGGTTCACGATAACCATCATCACCACATAACACCATTCTCCTTCTCTCTCGGCTTGCTATCCACAACCACAAACCACCACAACACCACCCTCTCTCTCGGTTTGTTATCATAACCATCACAACCATTACTCTATAACCGCAAACCACCTTAACCAAGTACCATCTCTCTTGGTTCACTCTCTCCTACTCTTGGTTTTCAAGGATTCTCGGAGCTCACCATCATCTTGTTTTGTTTTTTATCATCATCACCACCTTTGATATTCTTACTTATGATCCAAGGACTATCATCCTCACCCGATTATCAAGGAAATCTAGCAAAACAAGTTCTTTAGTTTCTTCATCAAAACAAGGTTAGATCTCCAAAACACATGACTAACAAGTTCAAAGGGTTGTATGTGTTTAAATAAACACATAATCAAACTCTTGAAGGTTAGTCATCAACAATACTTACAAGAACTTATGAACACATGATTTTTATTTAAAAAATCAGTAAGAAATGAGATTTAAGAGTCAAAAACTTAAAGGTTTTATAAACCAAGGATTTAAACAAAAAATTACAAATTAAAGAGTCAAAATATTAGTATTCTTGATGAAATTAGATTAAATACTTAAATGACTGTGATTGTAGGAATAAAATTAGGAAATTATTAAGAAATATTAAAAATAATAATCTGTAAGATTTTGATGTAATAATATTGAATAAATTAATTTATATAATTAATACAAGAAAAAGAAAGACAATTAATATATGAAAGCTGCGAATTAGGTAAAAATATGGAAATTTATATAATGATCCTTGTATTTTATAAAAGTTCCAGAATAAATTTCGTGATTTATTTCGTTTGTATGACTGAGTTTTTATATTTTAATATAATCTGTAAATAGAAAATTGAAAGAAATAGAAAAACTGTGAGTTAAATTATGAAAAATTTACATAAATTATAATACTCAAAATAAAACAATATGTATAAATTTTGAAACTTTTAGAGATATTTAACTATTTATGCTAAATTATGGGAAACTTGTAAAAACTATAGTAAACTGCTTATTATTAGTTAATAACTTGGAATTTTATGAGATAATATATATTTAAGAGTAATTATTCTGATAAAGTTTGGTGATTTTATAAAATACGTAGCTATATCTGTTATTTTATGCAAATATTGAAGAAATTCTAGAAAATTATCTGTAAATGATTATTAGTGGAAAATTTTTATATATTAATATGGATAATTGGATGTTAATGCTATTAAATTTTGGTGAAATATGGTTAGAAGTAGCTACTGTTTTGGAATTTCTAAATAAAGTACTAAAAATTTTAAAGAAATAAAATATATTTCTAACTTAAAATTATAAGGGTTTCGATGGAATTAAGGTGAGATTTATAGATCCGTTTTTACATTATGAGTTTTAGGGAAAACATAATGTTTTGTGATTGATGCTAATAAATAAGACTTTTTGAGATACTGTCATTTTTCCATAAACTACAACCATTAATTCGGATGTGGAACTGTCTTGTAATATAGGTAGTGTTACTTAGGAAAATATTTCCTTCACCAATAGGATGAGTGTTATGATACTATATTATCTAATTTTGTGATTTGTATTTGTGACAGTATAAATCACCTGACATATAGATAGGTTTGGTTGTAATCTTATTTATATTGCATAAATATATTTTGTTTGGTTATTAAACCAATGTTTCTCACCAACATATGTTGTCAGTTTTGATTATGCTTTTTTAGTTAATCAAAATGACTAACAGTGTTATGTTTTCGTTTGATGTTTACAACGGATGAGCTGAAGTAATTGGGAAGACATGTGTCAAAATAACTATAAACGTGTTTGAACCTAGCATAATGGTGGATGCACATATCCACTACTATTGAAGAAGTAGCAGCAGTTGTTAGACACTTTTGTATTTAGGTTACATATTTAAAATGTATTACTCTTTGTATAGAAAAATTTTGTATAAAACATACATGTAGCCTCAAATAATATATATAAATTATGTGATGTTATGTTAAAATTACTGTTACAACTGTTTGGTCTGTAATCAATGTGTTTTTAGCCAAATGATCACACCCAAACATTTCACGCTTCCGTCGGGGTGTGACAAATGTTACGTATGGAAGCTACACCATTGATCTCATTGAACACTCTTGTGCTTGTTTGGATAACACGATATTTTTGCCAAGAAAAAAAAGGGTTGGGAAACAGGTGACTGGACAGATGGTTATGTTAGACGAACACCGTTGGATTGAAAAAATGGGTCAGAAAAATTCATCAAATATTATAATGTGAAGTTGTTGGACACACATTGTAGGTATAATACGAGCATGAATATGTAAGAATATGAAGTTGTTGGACACGCATTGTAGGTATAATAAGAGCATGAATATGCAAGAATATGAAGTTGAGTGCTTAGAGAATTGTACTTGTATGGCTTATGCAAATCCACACATTAGCCTTGGAGGAAGGGGCTGCTTCCTTTGGTTTGGTGAACTTATAGACATTCTAGTGTATCCCGAACGTAAGGGTGGCAATAATATTTTTCTAAGAATGGCTTCGTCTGAGTTAGGTAATAGGTCCTTGAACTTATAGACTTCTGAGTGTATCCCGAACTTAATGCCACTGCCAACTTTTCACCTGATAATAAACTTGGAGAGGGCGGTTTTGGACTAGTTTATAAGGTAAAAACACCACCTTATAAGGATCATGGAAGAAACCTTATTGGTAGTTTGCTACTTTTTTACTTTACAAATGATAAAACTTGCAGGTGTGCTAGAAGACAGGTAGGAGGTCGCAGTTAAGCGTCTCTCTAGGAATTCCAGTCAAGGACTTAATGAGTTCAAGATATAAATCTTGTGAAACTTCTTGGATGTTGCATACATGAAGATGAGAAATTATTGATCTATGAGCATGTCAAATAAAAGCTTAGACTTCTATAAATTTTGGTTAGAATATCATAAACAAACTACCTAATTTTCACTCTTTGTTTAATGTTTGGTGCCTTACAAACAAAAGAAACCATAAATAACTAACAAAAATGTGTGCAGATAAAACACAACGCATGTTTCTCGATTGGGCGAAGCGTTTTAATATTATCAAAGGAATACCTCAAGGACTTGTTTACCTGCATCATGATTCATGATTAAGGATCATCAATACTACTCATTGCAGTGGTTACATCTCCCCTGAACATTCATTAGATGGTATCTTCTCAGCAAAGTCAGATGTATTTAGCTTCGTTGTCTTCGTGTTGGAGATTGTAAGTGGGAAGAGGAATAGGGGGTTCACCCAGCAAGAGCATGGTAGTAATATTATGGGACATGTAAGTTCACTAGTAAAAAACGTCACCTTTGGTTTTCGTTAAAGTCCTACTTATTAAGTATCGCATTTTACATTGTATTTAGGCATGAAATCTCTAGAAAAGATTAATAGACTTAATTGATTTAAGTTTAGCTGAATCATGCAATCCGCCTAAAGTTTTAATATCAATTGAAGTCGGGTTGCTATGTGTTCAACAAAATGCAGGAGATAGGCAAAAAATGTCAATGGTAATCATGATGTTAGATGGTGAGCTTGCATTGCCAGCCTAAGCAACCAGCATATTGCATGGAAAGTGCAATGCTTGTTGCTAATTTCTCTGCAAGTACTAATCCAACAGGTTCAATCAACGAGTTAACTATCATGGAGGTGGCTGGAGGATAGAAAGACTATAAGAATAATGAGTCATCTATCCACTCAATGAATTCTATTACGAAATAGCAGGAAACAAATATAAAGAAGTTACAGGAGAACATGAATGGACAATAATTAATATAGGAATATGAACAGATAATAACTCATTGTTTATGTAGTAAATTAATATCCCCCGCAAGCGAGATGGTGGTGGTCCAAGACGAAGCAGACCTCGAAAAAACTCAAACTGAGGTTTAGGAAGACTTTTTGTAAATATATTTGTCACCTGGCGCTTGGTAGGAATGAAGCAAGTGTGAAGCTTCACCGAGGTAACAAGTTCATGTATAAAATGAAAATCCAGCTTAATATGCTTAACTCGTTTGTGAGAGATAGGATTTTGAGTGAGAAACAAAGTGCTCCGATTGTCACATAGAATGGTTGGCCTATCTGGAGGTACAGCATGTAATTCCCGTAGAAGGCGTGTTATCCAAATGATTTCCGCCGCTGTATTTGCCATAGCACGATACTCAGATTCACAACTGGATCGGGATACCGTAGGTTGCTTCTTTGCACTCCATGAAACAAGATTACCGCCAAAAATATAGAGTAGCCATATGTGGAGCGTCGTGTCTCAAGGCATCTTACCCAGTCAGGATCAGAATAACCAATAAGTGAAGGATTTGAAGGTTTGAAAATTGTGAGACCGAAAGCCAACGTTCCTTTAATATAGCGAAGAATACGTTTGACTTCTTGAAAATGATCAACCGTCGGAGCATGAAGATATTGGCTCAATTGGTTGACAGCATAGGAAATATCAGGTCTTGTAATAGTCAAATATTGTAATGCCCCCATAATGGAATGGTAGTGAGTCGGATCCGAGTACGGCTCACCAGTGGTAGTAAATGATACGTGTGTTGAAAGTGGCATGGCAGCCGGTATCCATCATTTCCGCATGATCCAAAATTTCTATTCCATACTTGGATTGGTTTAAAAACATAAAATTATTGGTGTATGTAACTTCAAGCCCAAGAAAATAATTGAGCTTGCCAAGATCTTTAATAGCAAATTCTTGGTTTAACCGAACAATGAATGATGTGATAATGGAATCTTGATTTCCAGTGCGTATCAAGTCATCCACATAAACCAATAAGTACACAATGCATGAATCCCTTTTAAAAATAAATAGTGACGGGTCAGCACGACTATAAGAAAACCCGTTATCCATAAAAAACGCACTTAACCGATTAAACCATGCACGCAGTGCTTGTTTGAGACCATATAAAGCTTTATTTAATTTGCACACATGATTAGGAAATTTATGATTGATAAATCCCAGTGGTTGTTCCATAAAAACGTTCTGATTAAGATGCCCATGTAAGAAAGCATTATTGACATCAAGTTTATGCAAGTTCCAACCATGAAGAATAGCCAAGGAGAGTGTAATTCGAACAGTTAAAGCTTTGACAACCGGACTAAATGTGTGAGACTAATCAATACCTGCTGTTTGGCTAAACCCTTGAGCGACAAGACGTGCTTTATGATGCTCAATAGTGCCATTTGAATGAAATTTGGTCATAAACAGCCATTTGGACCCAACAATAGGATGATTGGTGGGGCGAGGGACAAGGGTCCACGTGTTGTTGTTATGTAAAGCTTCAAGTTCTTTATGCATGGCTATGACCCATTTAGGATCCTTTAGAGTAGTTTTGTAACCCTTAGGATCTGTTGAAGCAAAAAGAGAAGCATGTAATGCATGATGAGTGACATGCAACAAGTCGGCTTGATGTCGAGGTTTAAATATTCCGGCTTTAGCACGGGTGACCATAGGATGTGTTGGGGGTAGGTGGCAATGGAATAGAGATAACTTGGGGTGAAGAGGTGATTGTGGTAGATAAGTCAGTAATAGTAGGTGAGGGTGCGAGTGATATAGGTTGTTAGGTATCATTAACAGTAGTAGGAGAAACATGGATATGGGTATTATCCATGCAAATGTGACAAGGGGGATTAGGTGAAGTGGTCATAGGTGGGGACGGCTTAGGAGGGTTAGGGGATGTAGGAATTTTGTCAAAGGTTTTAGCTTAAAAGGTGATGATTGGGAGAAGGGAAATAGGTGTTTCAGAGTTGGTGTCAACAAAAGGAAAGGTGTCCTCATCAAATCGAGCATGTCTTGTGATATACACACGAGAGGTGACCGGATCAAGGCATCAAAACCCCTTGTATTTGGAGCTATAACCGATAAAAATACAAGGTAAACTCATTGGTTCAAGTTTGTGTTTGGAGTAATCACGTAGAACTAGGAACACATGATAACCAAAGGCCTGAAAAGAGTTATAGTTAGGCGGTGAGAATATAAAAGTTCAAAGGGTGACTTAGCGTTTAAGATTTTACTAGGCAAACGGTTAATAATATATACGACAGTTGAAAAGGCATCAACCCAATATAATGGTGGAATGTGAGCATTAAATAATATGGCTAATCCTGTCTCGACAATGTGTCCATGTTTTCTCTCCGCTTGCCATTTTGTTGAGGGGTGTATGGGCACGACAAACGCTGTAGAGTTCCATTTTCTTCAAATAGAGTTCGAACTCTATGATTTATGATTTTTCCCCCTTCTCCTTGAAAAACTTTAATTTTTCTTGAAAATTGTGTTTGAGCAAATTTCATAAATATTACCAAGGCATTATAAAACTCCGACTTAGTCTATAGGAGATAAAGCCAACAAAACCAAGAATAGTCATCAATGAACACAACATAGCAACGATGATTATCAATCGACGTGACCGGTGAGGGTCCCCATAAGTCACAATGAATTAGGTCCAAGGAATGCATGGGACGTTTTGTATTGTTATTAATAGTCAAGTGTTGTGCTTTCGCTAATTGACATGGAGAATAAACATTCGGTTTGGGTAAAATAGAAGTCAAAGATAAAAAACCTAGTTTTTGCAAAGTGACAATAGTATCAAAAGAGGCATGTCCTAAACGAGAGTGCCAAACTTCATTTGCTGCTTTCGGACAAGAGGTGGTTGCAGCAAAAGCTTTATGACCGGTGTGCAAGACATAGACTCATGGCATCCCCAGGCTATGACCTATTTTGTTGGTTGATCCTGAATACAAAAACAAGGGCAAGAGAATAAAACATCCACACCATTATCTCTTGTAAGTTTTCTAACGGTCATGAGATTTTTTATTAGGTGGGGGACCACCAAAACATCAATGAATAGAATCAAACATTGTAGTATGACCTTTATGAGAGACAGGAAGGGTATTACCATTGCCAAAAGTGACTGTTTCGTTACCTGTCGGGGATGTGAGATGAGAAACGGATTCAGAGGAAGCCGTCATATGATCTGTGGCACCGGAATCAACATATAAATCAAGTACGGCAGAAGTTACATGACATTGAGCATGAAAAGCATGAGCCAATTAATCATTGGTCAGAGTAGACTTGGTCGCATAAGAAGCAAGGTTGGGACATGAATTGGCATAGTGACCATCATTAAGACATAATTGACAATGCGGTGGCCGTCGACCACGACCCCTACCCCGACCACGACCACTTTAACTACCAGAAGCACCACCATGAAAAAACCGACCTCCTCGTCCCCGATTAGATGAAACAGAGCCAGAAGAATAGGCATTAAAGGCAACAGTAGGAGTGGTGTTTTTGTGGATTGAGCGGAGAAATAGTTCATGGCTCTCCGTTTGGACAAGCAGGAGGCGGCTTGGTGGCACGTATAGCAGTTGAAAAATTTTCAGAAGAAGTGCCGAGGCCACATTAAAGCAAAGTGAGCATCTGATTTTTCCATAATAAATAACTAGTTTTATACCCGTCCGGTGGTTGGGTGATTTCATGTCATAATGTCATAACTATCTTCTTTTATATTCTAAAAAAACACCATTTATTTGAAACTAATGTAATTGTTAGTGTAAAAACAACCGACTACTTTAAAACAGACACAAAAATAATGAAAATCAATAACTATTGAAAGACTAAAATATAAGAGCGTGTCATGCTGATTTTCAAAAGATAGACGACAACACATCCAAAAATATTATTCATATAATCGTCAGTATGAATTAAAAAAACAAACACATAAATTTAAACAAACAACATGAGAGTGCACACAAAACATATTGAATTAATAATCAATTAATCGTCAGTATGAATTAAAAAAACAAACGCATAAATTTAAACAAACAACATGAGAGTGCACACAAAACATATTGAATTAATAATCAATTAGAGATTAAATATTGAATTAATTATGTTGTTAGTGCAATTGGCGAATACCCAATACATCTACACGGTCGAAGATTATTTTTTTATTAAATTCACGAAAATACATCGCATAACCATACAACCATTCGGACCACAAATAGTTCGAATATCATAAGGCACGTGTGTGTGTATAAGAAACACAGCTTAAAAACTTTATTTGCCCAAGTTATAAATACTTTTATCTGCTTATCCTACGAAACTATAAAAATCGACTATATATTACAATACTCGTTTTGTTGACAAACGCTAGGTAGATCTTATACGCTTCAAATGCCATCTTTCTACTTACTTATCTCAATCCATCATCTATCAATCAAACATTTTGCTTAAAATGTAACACAACTTTTAGTTTGAATGTGTATAACAATATAAGCACTATAATGGCAGAAGGAAAAATAAGTTCTAAGGATACTCAACAAAATTTAATAGTGTATATTGAGTTTCAATCAAGTTATCGCCAAGAAACTAAGAAACCCAACTTAATTTAATAAATTATTTCTTAACATATTCTCGAAATTTGGTGTCTATCTTTGTAAACCTCATAAACACCGAATACATGTAATAAGTAAGACTAGATCTTAAATCTAGAAAACTCATACTCCAATTTCCTAGTGTAAATTAATACCAATTATTATTAGTTCCATGATCAACCATTCAAGGAGTGTAATGAATAGTAAAAACATCAGAAAGATAAACAATTAATAGAAGATATATAGTTAATAGATGAGTATCAATATTTGTTCTTGCATATGAACGCTACATGAATATCATCAAAATAAGAGTAGACAACACTAAGTTAGAACTCCATATCAATTTACAAAGAAAAAGACATATTTGTATTCAAGTCACCCTAAATATCACAAACAACCCCTAAGAGAGCACAACTTATATACCGCCCATCAAAATGTAATAGCCAACGTAATAGCCGACGTAGCAGCTGACGTAAGGTAGTAGAGGCCCGAGGTCTTCACTGCTCACATTTGTCTACTTTTTTGTATTTTCGATTAGTTCCTGTAACTTTTCATGTATAATACCGATTTCCTATTAGTTTACCAGGATCATTATAACTCCCGGTGTCTGCCAATATTTAAAAATTTCATCCATCATTAAATCATATATACCCTTATTCAGAATGCATAACACTTTGTAAGTACACACAAATTTCACGACAGAGGTTTAGGTATACTACCATACAGTTAAATTTATATTAATTTTTTATGAGACTTTTTTTTATCACACTACACATTATAATATTATTCTAATAATCACACTACATATTATAATTCTATGATGGGTTTTATAGAACACTAAAACATAGTTTAACCTTTAAACTTTTCAGAAAACGCAGCGGATATAATGGATTATAACAAGTTTATAATCTGAAAATTTCGTGTTCTAAATGTGTTTTTAAGATGAAAACAAAACCCATAACAATAAGGATCATTTGTATATGAATGGACAAGCTATGAACATGGGTAAAAGTACATAAAATCACAGCTACATGGTGCTGTGATTAACTACCTTCTTCCAG
>BJCO01466336.1:0-12303 GCA_018326465.1 Flaveria floridana
GCAAGCTAGATACCCTTGCATGTCTCAGTTTTGCTATATATAATATAATAAAAATAAAAATAAAAAAATCCCCACCGACATATATAAAACATATAACAAAAAATCAAAAAATAAAAAAAAATCAAAACAATCCACCGACATAGTGGATTACGTAAAACATGGAATAACACGAATTTGTACCATCAAATGAAAACATATTTTATTTAAATCGACTATATTTCAAACACAATTTACGTTAAAATGTATAACAACTCAAAATGTACATCAAAATAAGCAAGTGCGGGAAAGACATAGACGGCATGATAAAGCATAGATTACATTCGCTCTAACACATTTCCTAGCAAAATTTACATCAAAACATAGAGTAACTCGAACTTATACCAACGAAATAAAATTATAATATTTGACCCAACTCGTTCCAAATAAAATTTACACATAAAAATAAACACGTAATATTATATAATAAAGTTTTTTAAGATATATATAATTTGAACTACTACTACTATTATATGAGAAACTAAAATATGAGTTAATTAAGAAAGCATGCAAAGTATAGTGAATGTTAGACTCGAACTCAGGTCTTATGTATAGTGAAAGCGCTCACAAGTCAGCAAGCTAAATGCCCTTGCATATCTCAATTTTGCTTACGAGCTATATTCCTTTGTTAGTAATTTTAAGTAGGATCTGATATTGGTAGTCAAAGGGTATAGCAAATTCCTTTTATAGAATTATTAATATGGGAATGGTTGATCTCCTAAGAGATAGAGAGGAGTCACATATATATACACAGAAAGAATTAACATGCAACATACATCACGAATAGAAAAGATACAACATAAACCCTTATACTACTACATAGTTTACTTTTGTTTAGTATCCCCCGGAAGCTAAAGGGTGGTGGATTGAGCCCAAGTTTGGCCCGAAAAAACTCAAATTGAGAGCGAGATAGACTCTTGGTAAAAATATTCGTAACCTGAAGCTTGGTAGAGATGAACTTGGGGTGAAGCTTGCCGGCCAACACAAGTTCCCAAATGAAGTGGTAGTCCAAATTAATATGTTTTGCTTGTTTATGGGAGATCGGATTTTGAGTAAGAAACAATGCACTTTGATTGTCACATAAGAGAGTTGGGCGACCAGGAGGCAGAACATGTAATTCTCTTAACAGATGAGTAATCCATATGATTTCGGCTGCAACATTAGCCATAGCACGATATTTAGACTCACAACTTGAACGAGGGATCGTTGGAAGCTTCTTCGCACTCTTGGAAACAAGGTTGCCACCCAAAAAGATGGAGTATCCATAAATGGAGCGACGAGTCTCTATACATCTAGCCCAGTCGGCGTCAGAATAACCAAGGATAAATGGTGTAGGACACCTAGAAAACGTGAGCCTAAAGGTATAGGTGCCTTTGACGTATCGAAAGACGCGCTTAACTTGTTGAAAATGCTTGATAGTAGGGCATTGCATGTACTGACTCACTTGATTCACTACGTAGCAAATATCCAGTCTTGTAATGGTCAAGTATTGAAGGGCCCCCATGAGTGACCGGTAAAGAGTCGGATCCTTAAAGGTTCCCCGGTTGAAGTGAAGTCTTCTTTAGTTGAGAGGGGAGTGTGAACTGGTTTTGAGTCTTTCATACTAGCTCGATCAAGTATGTCCAAAACATATCTGGTTTGACTTAAGAAGAGACCTTGGTTTGTATAAAGCACTTCAAGGCCCAGAAAGTAACTGAGGTTACTAAGGTCTTTGATGGCAAATTCATTGTGTAACTTTTTGATAAACAACTGCATGATATCTTCATGATTACCTGTAAGAATTAGGTCATGCACATAAACCAACAGATATAGAACACAACCATCATGTTTGAGAATGAACAATGACGTGTCCGCCCGGCTACAGCTAAACCCATTTTGTAATGAAAATAAGCTTAGGCGGTGAAACCACACACGTGGCGCTTGCTTGAGTCCATATAAAGCTTTGTTTAGACGACACATGTGATTAGGAAAACAAGAATCAACAAATCCAGGTGGTTGTTACATGTGCACAATCTCATTCAGGTGACCGTGTAGGAAAGCATTGTTGACATCGAGTTGATGTAATTTCACTTGCTTAGGACAACTAAAGATAGAACAATAAGAATGTTGAGGCTTTAACTACTGGGCTAAATGTATGGAGTAGTCGAGCCCGGGTATTTTACTAAAGCCTTGGGACACAAGACGAGCTTTATATCGGTCAATAGTCCCATCAGAACAATATTTAGTGCGCAATAACCATTTTGAGCCAACGACGTTTTGGTTAACTGGGAGAGGCACCAAAGTCCACGTGTTATTATTGGTTAGAGCATGAAGTTCTTTTCATATAGCTTCCATCCAATGAGGATGCTTGGCTGTAGACTTGAATCCTTTTGGTTCAACGTTTGCAGAAAGAGACGAATGTAGAGTGCGTGATTCGGCAAAAGCTAGATCCGCATGAACTTCAGATTTAAAAATACCCGCTTTTGCACGAGTGATCATGGGGTGAGTGGAGGTGGTAGGCTATTGAATCGTGGCAATTAGAGATGGTGGCACAGGTGAATTCTCGATAGGTGCAGTGGGATCAGATTGGGTGGATACATGTTCGGTGGTGACGGGTGCAGTGAATGGCATAGTTTGGACAGGATTGTGAATAGGCTCAGGCTGGATGTTCACGGGCTCAAAGGAGTTGTTGGATAGTTAGGACGGGCTGGTAGAAGTGAGTGAAGGGTTGGATGGTGTTGGTGGGCTTGAGTCTGATGGATCATAGAAAAAATCATAGGTGGGCCTTGACCTTAACAGGTTTCTAACCAAATTTCCAGCTTTGTTGTTATTCACTGATATGGTGCTGAGGAGCTTGTACAAGTCATTCGTTGATAACAGGTCGAGTCTGTTGCTCTGAATGACATCTACTCTTTGTTGTGGCCCTCTGAAGAGAGTTAGTTGATGGGAATTATAGTCATACTCCCATCTAACTATAGGATCTAAAGTTGGGCCTTCAACCATCGGAAGGAATTTCTTTCCTTTATGGCTGTGCTTTCTTCCTCATCCCTTTCTCTCTTCTTCAACTCTTCTTTAGTCTTGGGTTTCTTTGTAAGTTTAGCCAGATGAAGACCGCTCAAATGATTTCTGATATGAGCAGCAACTTGAGAGTTGGAGGGATTAGAGAATGGTTTCTCTGCTAACTCAGCAATGTCAAATCTGCTAAAGTGTAACAGATATGAAGCATTGAGCCTGTTTACTTCACTATTCTCTCTTTCCACAACAAAGTTGTGAAAAGATTCATCAAACCTCCACTGGACAATTTTCCTTCTAGGATTGAGGGGTCGTGTTGGCAGTTTATCCCCTTTCCTAGTATCCAGTAGAGTCACCAATCTCCTTCTTAAATTCTTCTCCTCTTCCTTCAGAGTGTCTGAGTTAGTTACGAGAAGTTGGAGAGCTTGGTCCAGTGTTCCCTTAGGTAGATCAAAGAATGCATATCTTATGAGGGAACTGGAAGAGCCATCAGTGTATTTCAGGTTAATTGACTCTTCCTCATAAGAGATGTCGCTCAAGGTTATGCAGTTACTGAGATTTCTCTTGATCTCCTTGAACTCTTCTAAGGTCAGGGGCTTAAAAGGTTTAGAATATGGTTTAGGTAGTTTTTGGATTTTGGGTTGTGTTTTGGGTTTAAGGATAGGTGGTTGTGGTGGTTGTTAGCAAGCAGAGGGTGATAGTGTGGGTAAGGCTGATGGTGTTGGTTCAGGGGTATAAGGCTTAATCGTTGGTTTACTTTTGATAGGGAAGGGAAAAGGTGTGGGCATAGGTTGTGGTTTGGGTGTTGGTGTTGGTATTGGTTTGGGTGCCATCCTTTGAATACTTGGCACTTGTCGTACCTCCTCTATTCTTCCTAAGAGAATGCTAGCCTTGAAGTCACTGACATGTCGCTATAGGGTCTTCTCTGACATGGGATCCACTTGCCTGCCGGTGAAGCCATGGGCTTTGAGATAGATGTTCATCCATTCCCTATCTCGTAACTTTTTGGCAGCTGCAAGTTTTGACTCTTCCTCCTTCTTCTTTTCCCTCAGCCTCTCCTGGCACTCTTCTTCTTTTCCTTAGTGATTTGATCTTGCTCCTTGAAGAAAAAAACAAGACTGTCTCACTATCATGATGCCAGTCCTCTTGATAATAGCCTCTAGAGCAGAGAAAGGTTATTCTCTCCAATCTCTCTCTTTCCATAGCCTCCTCCTTCTTTTTCTTTTCCTCCTCCTCTCAGGCCAACCTTTCTGCTTCCTCTCTTTCCTTTTGTAGTAAAATTGCCTTTTCTAACTTCACAAGCTCATCAAGTGGGAGTAGAACCATTTCTTCATTGTCTACTCCCAGGCTGATGAGCCTGTCTATCACCTCCACTCTTTTCTGGTTGTTAATACTTTCTTGGGCGGCTACTGCTGCTTTGCTACTTGCAGCCAACAGCTTTCCAATATCAACTCTTCCTTTTCTTTTAAGCTTCTCCAACCTTTCTTCTTCTACTAGCTCCTCAGCAGCAAGCTTCCTCTTCCCCTTTGGATCAGAGGAAGATTCAGCTATTGAAGAGTTAGGCTTAGAGGGTTTAGGTTAGGAAGAGTGGGGTTAGACTTATGGTGTTTGAAATAGGGGAGTTGTAAGAAAATCCTCACTATTTAACTCCGAGGCTAGATCAAGAATGACCTCTGTGATGAACAGGTGATCAGATATGGAAGATAGTTCCATAATTTCTCCCACAGCTTGAATTTCTGCTTCGGAAGAAACTTGGGCTGCACTAAATGTCCCTTCTAAGTCGGTCGCTAGGCCATAAGTCTGTACATCCCCTTATAAATTAATCTTGGGTTCAGTAGAGACCTTAGGTTGACCAATTTCCTGTTCAAAGGTAGGCGGTGCACTCAACCTTTGAAGCTCTTCAGCTCCAAAGTAGGAAACAACTATATCAGGAGAGGGTTGTTCAAGGGAGGAGCTTATTAGAAATTTGGTTAGAAACCTGTTAAGGTCGATAAGCATCCTTCTGATTAAGGTAAGATGGGTGCAAGGTGTTGCTTTGCAGGATAATAAGAAGAAATGATATCAAGGGAAGTTGTTATGATGGCAAGGCTGGGTTCCTCCTGTCTTTGTTTCTGTACATCCTCCCCCCTTTTGGTAGAATCATCTTGAGAAGTAGATGAGCTAGAGGAAGAACTTAAAGAAACTTAAGTATGTACATGCCTAACAGACTTGTCAATCTGTGTCTCAGCTAGTTGAGCTTTGAGATTTTCAATCTCAGGTTGCTGAGTGGTAGACCTATCCTCTAAAGTCCTAACCTTGAATTCAAGATTTGAGACTTTAAAAAATAGGTAACTGATTGTGAGTTGCAGAATGCCCTCATCTTTTTTGAATAATCATTGGGAGATGAGATAACATACCTGGTATGTTCATCATCACCACTAGATGTGGTTTCTTAGAGCCCTGGATACCCTTGCATACTAATGTCTCTTTCAGAGTTATCAATGGGCAAGGTTGCCGTAGATTCAATCCCACTTATGTTACCACTATGCTTAGAGGCTAATAAAGCACTCTCAGTAGTAGCAGTTGAATCTGTATGAGTCACCTCCACTCCAGTTGGACTCACCTTAGTTTGGTCTAGCTGATATGGGCTAGATATCAGGGGTTCCCTAGGGCTTAGTTGATCTGGGGAGTGGTGTGGTAAATCAAAATCATGGCTTTGATGGAGCATGATATCGTCATCAGGTTTGGTTAATAGGTCAAGAAAGGATACAGAGGTAATCTCTAATGACCCGGGACCTTGGTGAGCACCTAATGGTTCTTCTGCAATAGCAGTTGAACCATTGATGTTGATGTCCCTTTTTGGCTTCTTAGGGGAGTATTGGGACTCACCCTAAGGGCTTATGGCTTGGCTAATGGGCTCATCAGGTTAAGACTAAGGAGACTCAACGCTAATATTGAGGTCAATTATGGAGGATGGTTAGACCTGGTTGAGTGAGAGCCCTTTGTTTCACTCTATCCCTTTTGGTTTGTATAGAAGGGGCTTTCTCAATCAGAGTAGATTGAACAAGGGTTCGTTTGGGGCGTCTTGGGTATGTGATCTTGATAGGGTGGGAGGAAGTAGTTGGTTGTGAAGTGGTGGTGTCAAGTGTGGGTTCATCACCTGCTAGATCTGCAGGGATGTCACAAGGAGCCATTGGCTCAAGCATACTTAAAAGCAGATTAGTGAACCTTTGAGTAAAGTTAGGTAGATATCTTTTTTAGCATGTTGAAGATACCCGACCTCATTTGGGGAACCACTAGAACATTTTCATATTCTAGTTTATCCTGATTCGACTCACAGTTGATTATGTGCTGGATAAACCTGAGATACATGTAAAATGTATTCCTAATAAGATTACCTCTAAGGTTGTTCAGCACAAATCAAGAGTAGTTAAATCAAAGGCCCTTTACCAGCCCGTGAATTAAGAAGCCCATATCATATGGAATTTGATCCCAACCCCCCGATTTGTTGGGCAAGCTGTGCAGGATGATATGTAGTAAGAACTTCTAGTTGTAAGAAAAGTTGAACTTGTAGATTGTAGACTTGCTTGCATCTCCTCCATGTCCCACTTGGGTGTAAGTGTCCTCTAAATCAGACTTGGGGAACTCAGTAGGGGCTCCTTCATCATGGAGTTACAGATGCTTCCTGATGGTGGTTTCACTTATAGTAATTTCCTATACGCAGATTCTAGACCTAATATCCTTTTCATTATTGAGCATGTTGTTTTGACCATTGTGGATTCAAGGCAATTGTTTGTAAAGTCACTATTGGATTGAAGGAATTTGAGTGTGAGTGAAGAAGACAGTGAAAATTTTTTAAGGCTTTTAGAGTGGTAAAGAAAGTAAAGAAAGAAAGTCAGAAATATTTAAATGGCGGGTAAAAAGCCAAACCGATATGGTGAAAGGACAGTTTGGGTTTTGATTTGACAGGGGCGGCAAGATAAATCTTTTAATTGATGATCCTTACATGAGATACTTATATTGATTGATGAAGAACCCTTCTTTCATCTGCTTCACTTGAATTCCAAGGAAGAAATCCATCTTTCCTATGGAACTCATCTCAAACTTCTTTCTCATAATGCTTTCAAAGTCTTTGCAAATCTGGTCATTTGAGGAACCAAATATGATGTCATCAACATAGACCTGTATAAGAAACATATCCTTCCCAGATTTCTTTATGAACAGTCTTGTTTATGGTGCCTCTGGTGTAGTCATTCTTTAAAAGAAACTGAGACAATGTCTCATACCACAGCCTAGGTGCTTGGTATAACCCATAAAGAGTTTTATCCAGTTTGCACATATAGTTGGGGTGTTGTGGGTCTTTAAATCAAGGTGGCTGGCACACATAGACTTCTCTGTCAATATCCCTATACAGAAATGCACATTTGACATCAAGTTGATGGACTGTGAAGTTCTTGGATGCTGCAAAAGCAAGGAAGATTTGCACAACCTCAAGTCTTATAACAGGTGCAACGACACAATTTAATCTATCCCTTCCTCTTGTGTATATCCTTGAAATACAAGTCTAGCTTTATTCTTGATTATCTAACCTCTATCGTCTCTTTTATTCCTGAACACCCACTTAGTGCCAATGGGCACTTGGCCAGGTGGTAATGGACACAAGTTCCATACCTTTTGCCTCTTGAATTGAAGCAACTCCTGTTGCATTGCTTCAACCCAATTATTGTCCTTGAGGGCTTCTTCCACTTCTTGGGTCCCATTTGAGAAAGAAATCATGAGTACAGGCAGACATTCCCATTATGGGTTTGACTTCTTGTTCTCACACCTTCGGAGACATCCCCAATGATGTTCTTAACTGGATGAGTGTTGTGTATCTAGAGCCTAGGAATCACATCTAGTTGCATAAATAGATCTAGGTTTGAGAAGTTTTGCTCAGGATTTTGAACATCATTACCAGTTGATGTCCCACACTCATTCAATGAGGACTGATTGAATGAATGAGGAATGATTGAATGAATGAGTGATAGCATCAATGGTGTTTTGCTATAAAGTAGCGTCAATAGTTTCCTATTCCTCTAGATCTGTCTTCATCAGCTTGGTGTTGAGTATTACATTTATCAGCTGATGAGTTTTTAGGCTTAATTTGCTGACAACTAGTTGAAGCTCCACTATTTCCTGAGATGTTCAAGCTTTCAGGACTTCTAGCGGTAGGAGCATGATCTTTATGTTTTCTTGGAGAAATTGGAATACGTCTAGGTAACTCAAACAGTTAATCGTTATAAGAGTCACTTTGAGTTACTGCTCCAGCTGAAACATTCTCACAAGACTGTTTAGAATAGTTTGAAAACAATTCTAAATCAAAGATATGGTCAGGACCATTCCCTTTAACACAAGAAGTGTGCTCATTACAACAACGTTGGATGATTCCTCAAATTGTTAAATTTTAATGTTATACACTCTATAAGCAATAGAGTTTGAGGAATACCCAACAAATATAGCATCATCTGACTTTTCAACAATTTTTTGGAAATTGTCCTTTGTGTTAAGTATGGTGCACCTACTGTCAAAGGACCTTAGAAAGCTAATGAACGGTGGCCTTTTGTTCCATAGCTCATAAGGGGTTTTTCCATGGGTCTTAACAATGAGAACCCTGTTCTACAATAACATGCAGTGCTGACTGCCTCTGCCCAAAAAGTTAGAGGCAGCTTTGAATCAACTAACATGGTTCTTGCAGCGTCAATAAGTATCATGTTCCTCCTCTCAGCAACACCATTTTGTTGAGGAGTTCCAGGAGTACTATATTTTCTTGTAATCTCTTTTTGGTTACAAAATGAGTCAAGAACTTTATTCTTAAACTCACTCCCTTGATCACTAATTGTTTTTACCTTGTGATCAATTTAATTTTCAATTTTAAGAATAAAAGATTTTAATGTTTCAACAGTTTCATCTTTAGTTCTTAAAAAGAATACCCATGTAAATTTAGTAAAATTATCAACTATCACAAGGCATGATTTCCTTCCATTGCTCATTATATTTGTGGGACCAAAAAGATCCATGTGCAATAAGTGTAACGGAGTGATGATTAAGTTAACCTTTTTGGATTTATGAGATGCCTTGTGTTGCTTCCCTTTTAGACAAGCAACACAGTTGTCTTTACCAAAAAAACTCCTTTTTAGGCACACCATGTACCAAGTTATTTTTAACCAGTTATGTGAATCCAAGGATCGTCCATGGAATTATCAGCTTAGTTATTAACAAACAATGATCACGGAAATACCATTGCTTGTGGTTAGATTAATTGAATAAATATGAATAAACAAACAAATATGCATCATGAAGAACAAACTCAATACTCAAACCAATGAATAACAATTAAATAACAATTGAAGAACAGACGTAAATATATCAAATGTTTTCACTCAATATTAACTAATGATTATGATGATTAATGAATGATCTTGCTAATGCTAGGGTTATAATGCTATATTGATGCTTATAAATTGTTGTGAAGACGATTGCGGCTGCTAGGGTTTGTTTGCAATCGATTGCTTTAATTGTATACCCAAGCATTGTATTTATAGGATTAGGGTTTACTGATTTGGAAACTATAACTTCCTTATCAGGGTAAGGTTGTTATTCAGAGAATATGCTCATCTGACATTCTCTGACTAAAGTATAAGTCATCCGTAGGTGTTGACTTTTACTTTAGAGTTGACTTTTGTTGACGATGTACTTTGGTGAAGTACATCTAGTTGATGTTCCACAGGAACTTGGTCTTCCGCAGGAGTTATTGTTCTTCCGTAGGAAGTTAGTTCTTCCGCAGTAGATTTCTTCTTCCGCGGGAATACTTGTCTTCTGCAGGTGTTTCACTTATTCATCCACAGCAAGTCATTCTTCCTTGGTGAATTGCATGAACTTGAAGGGTGATCTTGTAATGCTTCAGCAGGAGTTCCATGGAGTCCCTTGGTTTGTTTTATATGATCTACGGAAGAACATATTGTTTCATCCGTAGATGTTTCCAACACTTGGCCAGTTCCATGAAATTGGCAAATACTTATGAATTCCCTACAACATACATATAAATCAATACATAACATATGGTTAACCTATACACACATATTGCATACATAATGATAAGAAAGTTACAAGAGTGATTACAATTATAAATTCAAGAAACTAAACCTATATAGAATTCTAGACCTAACAATACTCCCCCTTAGGTTTAACTTCTTCTAATCACTTCCTTAGGCTTTATAGCTCCTTCACTCTTGACACCATCTTTTTATTGAAGTATGATACAACATCCTTTTTAATCTTCGTACTTTTACTTGATTGCCATTATGCTCATCTTGTTTAATGTATCATACTTTATTCCCAAAATATCTTCTTCTGTGGTCAGGGTTGTAACAACACAGTTGTTCACCACTTCCAATTCATCCTCTTCAGATATCCTAAGCTCTGTAATAGACGGGAATTCAGATCCCATAAGCTGGCCTGCTTTAAATTTTCTTCTTTTACTTGCAGAGGCATTCAACTTGTCTATCACTTAAATCACATGCACACAGAGACATAGGTCGTTTTGTGCCTATTGATTGCTGAGCTTTGGGAAGAACTTGTCATATAAGTAAGCTGGGTAAGGGGGTTCAAGAGCTTGATTTCCAGCAGATCAAATATCCTGATGCTTGATGTCTCCTTCCCATTTGCAGTTCGTTTAAGCACAAGTTTTTTTGATTTTTCAACATATCCTAATATGTGATGGGATGAGTGAACTGGTTTCCTTCAAACCTCTCTATAGGTGGAATGCTTTTCTTTACATGCCCAGCCCAGATCAAAAATTCATCTTCTATAGGGTGTGAGGAGCCGGTTTGTGTCCTTCTTTGCCTTTCTTTTCTTTTTATGTGCTCCTCATCTTCCCTTTTTGCTTCTCTAACTACATAATCCTTGAACCTTGATAGCAACTTACCAACCATACCCGAGAAATCTCTTCCCCTTGGAGGAATTGGATAGTTGATGATTGGTAGGTTCTAAAGTTGAGTGATGTCGGCATCTGGGAGTGATATGACTATTTCAATCCGAGGAAAGTATTGTATCATCCCAGATGCCCTTTTGATGATAGCACTATCCCAATCAGCATCATATTTCCATGCAATGATCTGTAAGTCTTCAACTGACTTGGGAGTAGTGATGTGATCGAAGAACTGAAACAAGGTTGACTTGTGTTCATTCAATTCTCTCACGGTTGTGCCAATAGGACATACCTTGCTTGGAAGCACCTCTCTGGGTTCCCTGATCAGCTTTTCCTTTTCTTTGTGCATGTCTATGCTTTCAACTATGGTAGGCTCAGTTGGAGTTGTTAAGTGTGTTAGCCTTAAATACTTGGCTTCTATTCTAAATCTTACTCCAGTCTGCAGCTCTATCTTCATAACGTACTCCATCATCTCTCTTAGCTCTTTCACACCTCTATCTTTTAATTCATAAAATTTGTGGTTATGATTTTGTAACCAACAAATTAGATTGTTTCTAATCAACTTTTTGGTGTCATAGTGACCCAATTCCTTCTTTAGTTGTTTTTGAGCTTGAAACTTGATGAAGTTGTCATAGTCGCAGTTAGGGATCATGAAGCTGGCCGTAGTGAAATCCTTTATTGTTTGTTTGACCTCATCTATGTTCATCCTTTCCACCATATCAAATGGAAACCCTTTGTTGATAAGGTCCATGAACTTGATAAGGTCCATGAACATGCTAGACTTGAGCCTTTCTTCAAAGATGTCTTTAGTAGTGAGAATTTGAGTGTCCTTGGGAGTTTCTTCATTAATCAGCTCCTCCCATTCAGCATCACTTATCACTGTCTTCTTTTTCACTGTCTTCTTTTTCTTCACTTTGTTTTGGTGTTTCTGGATTGACAATTGGTGTGTGCTCAGGTGAGACTATTTTAGCTCTCTTTGGTGAGTCTTCTACCATAATAACCTCCTTCTCTATTTTTCTCAGATACCTCCTCTCCCTGTTATAACAGATAAGAGGGGCCTGTTGATGTGATTGGACAGCCTTGGATGACGGTTGGTCAGCATGTAGCACAGGCTGAGAAGATTGTGCAGCTTCAAGCTCATTAATCATATTTCTCAATCTCTTAATCTCTTTATCCTTAGCAGTTACAAGTTCAGCTTGCTTGGAGATGGTGATTCGTGCATTTTTTGTTGATACAAATTTATGTACCTAGTTTATGTTCTGAAATGTAAAAGTCTTTCATGTCTTACACATGTGTAATCCAATGTAATGAAGTGATTGATTATATATAAA
>BJCO01466337.1:0-13850 GCA_018326465.1 Flaveria floridana
AGGAAGCTACAAAGGTTGTAGTTTCTTGACTATCTAGTGTTCTTTCATTTGTATGCATTGTGTATAAAGATCCATGGCTTGGGGTTTTGTTAAATGGTTTTAACAACAATCTTATGAACATGTTTTAAAATATAAAAATCCGTTGCGTTTTCATATAAGCTAAGTTATATGAGCTTTGATAAACATGTTAAAACCCCTACAGAACAGATCCAAGAATTGATTATTTTCCACACCCATGAAGGTTCCACGTCTGCTAGTTCAGTTGATAAAAGGGGTGGGGGCAATTGGCATCCAAACGACACCAAGGTCGACATCCCGGAGTATGATGGTAAGTTGGACCCGGGTGAGTTCGTGGAATGGTTACGAACGGTGGAACTGGTTTTCGACTGCAAGCATACCACCGAGGATAACAAGGTTAAAATTGTTTCCCTCAAACTCCGCAAATACGCATCCACATGGTGGTCGAACACGTGTCTGAAGCGCGAACATGCCGGAAAGGAAAAAAATACAAACTTGGCCAATGATGAAAGCCAAAATGAAGCAAAAATTCTTGCCTAATTATTATGTCCAGAAGAGTTTTTCCCAATTGCATTCATTATGGCAAGGAACCGGAACCGCAGAGGAATATTCCCATGAGTTCGAGTATCTCTTGATGAAGTGTGACGTGCCGGAGGATGATCCGCAGACCCTTATTCGTTACCTAGGGGGAGTTGAGCCATGAGTAGCTAACGTCGTTGAATTGCTCTCTTACCAAAGCCTGGCTGAATTAACACTGTTGGCTTATAAAGTTGACTCACAACAACAGGTTAAAGGAAAAAGTTGAACCTAATCGGTCCACTTTTAAATCCAACAACCCTCAAAGGCCCAATACCAATTCTAAGCCCATTATTCCCACAAACCCCAAATCATCCACCACCTTTAATCCTAGTACCACTACCAACACCTTCAAAGCCCCTCGTCAGTGTTTTCACTGTCCAGGGCTAGGGCACATCTCGTCCAACTGCCCAAACAAGCGCATCATCTCGTTGGTTGATTTCGAATTCATGAGCAGCTACGATTTTGGTTCTGATCCTAACGAAGTGTCCACTCCACCAACCAAAGAAGAAAAGGTGGTGACTGGTCCTGATGATGGTCCGATGCTGGTTGTTTGATGAAATTTGAGTGCTACTTTAACTCAAGATGAGGAGCGACAACGGGAAGAAATTTTCCATACCCGTTGTACAATTGCTCAAAAGGTTTGCTCAGTGATAATTGTTGGTGGAAGCTGTACTAATGTCGCCTCACAGACCCTGGTGTCACAATTAAACCTTCCTACTAAGCCCACCCTACTCCATATGTTATTCACTGGCTTAATCAGGGAAAAGGTATACATGTTTCTTAACGGGTACTCCTATCTTTGAGCATTGGGACTTCGTATACTGACAAGTTGTGGTGTGATGTTGTCCCAATGGATGCCTGCCATGCATTACTTGGATGCCCATGGCAATTTAATCGACGGGTTACTCATGACGGTTACCGGAACACATACTCTATTACCCACAATAATCGAAAAATAGTCCTTACCCCAAACACTCTTTCACCTCACTCTCCAAACCCAGTCACAACCCTAAGCACCTTACTCCAATCCGACTAACATGAATATCATTCCTTAATGAGTTCCTTCTCTTGGGACTTGATGAAGAGGAGGACAAACCTAAACAAGTACCCCATCCTCTTGTGCAACCCTTACTTAAGTCGTTTGACAAAGTTTTCCTAACCGAAATCCCCCCGGCCTACCTCCTAAACGCTCTATCCAACATAAAATTGACTTCATCCCGGGATCCTCCCCTGCCTAACTAATCTGCCTTCCACACTAATCCCCAAGAAACGGTTGAAATACGAAAACAGGTTGACAAACTGTTAGAGAAGGGTCTGATCCGTGAATCCCTCAGCCGATGTGCGGTTCCCACCTTGGTTGTTCCGAAGAAAAATGGAGAGTGGTGGATGTGTATGGATAGTCGGTCAATCAACAAAATCACCATCAAGTATCATTTTCCTATTCCCCAGTTAAAGGACTTACTTGATGAACTCCATAGTGCCACCGTATTCTCCAAGGTAGATTTGCGGAGTGGCTATCACCAAATTCGTATATATGAAGGGGACGAGTGGAAAACAGCCTTTAAGACTAAAGAAGGATTATATGAATGGCTTGTCATGCTCTTTGGTTTGTCAAATGCTCCCAGCACTTTCATGCGACTAATGAACCAGGTCTTGAAGCCATTTCTGGGCAACTTTATTATAGTGTACTTTGATGATATACTCATATATAGCAAGAGCCAAAATGACCATCAATCTCACCTTCTACAACTTTTTAAAGTGCTTAATCAGGAAAGGCTTTATGGGAATATGGAAAAGTGTGAGTTTTTTACCAACCAAGTTGCTTTCCTTGTTTATTTAGTTTCTAAACAGGGGATACAAGTTGATAACAAGAAAATTCAAGCCATTCACGACTGGCCGGTTACACAATCCATACAAAAAGTTTGAAGTTTTCATGGTCATGCTTCATTCTATCGGTGTTTTGTCAAAAATTTCAACACTCTTGTGGTGCCAATGACTGAAGTAAGAAAGTCTAAGCAGTTCACATGGACCCCACAGACACAGTTTGCTTTTGAAGAACACAAGGCGTGACTATCGTCCACTCCGGTCTTGGCGCTACCTTGCTTTATAGATGTATTTAAGGTGGAGTGTGATGCCTCTGGTGTTGGTATTGGGGCTGTATTATCACAGCTTGGTTGCCCGATCGCCTACTTCAACGAGAAACTTAATGATGCCAAACGGCGATATTTGACATATGACAAGGAGTTTTATGCTATCATTCGGGCCTTGGACCATTGGCAACATTATTTAATTTCAAAGGAGTTCATTCTCCACTCGGATCATGAGGCACTCAAATATATCCAGGGCTAGCACAAGCTATAACCCTGACACGCCAAGTGGGTAGAGTTCTTACAGGCCTTTACATTCACCATCAAACACAAGTCCGGTAAGCTCAACAAAGGGGCCGATGCACTTTCACGCAGGTATTCTCTTCTTACAGTCCTTAAAACACGAGTTCTTGGACTTGAATTTCTGTAGAATGAATACCCAACAGATCCAAACTTTGGGGAATTATATACCAGTTGTCAGTCTCATGCTACCGGTGAGTACCATGTACTTGATGGGTTTTTATTTAAGAGGCAGCAACTTTGTGTTCCTTGACATAGCATCAGATTGGTGTTGATACATGAAGTTCATGAAGGGGGTTTAGCTAGTTATTTGGGTATAGATAAAAGTATTCACCTTTTAAGGAATCATTTCTCCTGGCCAAAATTGCACCATGATGTTGATCATTTTGTCAAGTGTTGCCTCCCTTGTCACCGGACTAAGAGTCATTCTTCCCCACATGGGTTATACATGCCACTACCTGTACCGGTAGCTCCTTAGGAAGATGTCAGCCTCGACTTCATTACCGGGTTACCACGTACTTGATGCCAAAAGGATTCGATCATGGTGGTGGTGGAAAGGTTTTCAAAGATGGCTCACTTTATAGCTTGCCATACCACTTATAATGTTGTTCAAGTTGCCTCTCTTTACTTTAGGGAGATAGCTCATCTACATGGGGTACCCAAAACCATAATTAATGATCGTGACATCAAATTCTTAAGCCATTTTTGGCTGACACTATGGCGGAAACTAGGAACTAAGCTAAAATTCAACACTACAAGCCACCCGCAAACCGATGGGCAGATTGAAGTTACCAATCATACCCTCGGTTCACTACTCTGGGCTCTCATCAAAACTAATATGAAGCAGTGGGAAGACCTTCTACCTCGAGATGAATTTGCTTATAATCAAGCTGCTAGCAAAACTACCGATATGAGTCCTTTTATGGCAGTCTATGTTCTAAATCCTTCAACCCCACTTGATATCAAGTCTATTCATCAGCACATTCATGATAAAATTACCAAGAACAATGAACTCCTGAAGTATAAGCGAGATAAAGGACGAAGGCACATTCTTTTTCAACCAGGAGACCTCATTTGGCTTTATTTCCGAAAGGAACGCTTTCCCACTAAGCGTCGTTCTAAATTATGTCCTCGCTCGGATGGCCCGTTTAAAGTTCTTGCCAAGGTCAATGATAATGCGTATAAGATTGATCTACTGGGTGATTCTAGTGTTTCGTCAACCATCAATGTAGTTGACCTCCAACCTTATTTTGACCCCGACGAGCCCATTCCAAGTTTGAGGTCAAACTTTTTCATAGACGGAGAGGATGATAGGCAAGCATTGATCCATAATCCAATTGATCCAGCAGGTCCAAGCCCAACTCAGAAATGGGTCAGCCTGGCCCAATTGGAAGCTCCAAAGCATTAGCTGTGTATTTGGTGCCTCCCACGTCAGATTCCACAAGCATGCTTAATTTTGTTATTTTCAATTTAATTAGTTTCTTCTTTTAGTTGTAAGGAAGTGGTCAAGGTAGTTGTTTGGGTCTTCCACAAGTGAAGGAAATGTGGGTGGTAGCGATGTTAGTTTTCTTTCTTTTGCAATATGTATGGAAAATAGGAGATGAAAAAAGACAGTTTTTGAGTTTCCTGAAACAAATTATTCTCTGTAGTTAGAGAGTATTCCTTATTCCTAGCTATTCCAATTTCTTGGTAGGAAAATTGGAAGGTGATCTTGGACGGTTGACTTAGGATCTTGTGGTGTGACTGTATCAAAGATTCAGGTCGGTTTATTTTCTGCTCAACGAGGCTCTCGGGCGGTGTAGCTATAGTCCGTAGGGAACCGTTGCTGTTGTGTTTGTTTTTAATCGGGTATTTCGATCCAGATTTTAGGAGGCTGAGCCATCGGGTAGTCTTGGCCTTTACAACACGCTTGAGTCACTTAGCAACTGTAACACAAGTTCACATGTGAACTAGGACAAATTATGTATAACATGGGGTTTTAACTTTATGTATTTTGTATAGACGTTCGGGTGAAAGTATAAGCTAAAACTAGAGCCTTTTAGGTGAAAGTGTTATGTGAAAGACCTAGGAGAATGTACTTGGACAAAAGTCTTTCAATAAAATCTATTTACATGAGAGTCCTAGGGTGAAATTCTTAGACCTTTGTCTAATGTTTCTGGCAAATATGCAGGAACTTTCTTGTAACATAAAAATATACCTGGAAGAACCCTAACAAAGGATTTATTTAGCTTTTGATCCAATCTCCTCTAGGTTCTACCCTTTTATCATTGTCAAAACATTAGAAACCTCCTATAACATCATCCTACACACATTCTACAGTGAGCATGTAAAATTTTAACATAAAGCGTTACCTTTTTGTGTATATATAAATTGAGATTATGGTCTTGGAAAATGATAATGACATAGCTTGATTCTACGTACCCTTCATCTACTAGTAAACGGTCAAGAATCATATTTGAACTTAATAAGACCCGGATCTATTTTCTAATCTCTATTGGATGCAACAAGTTCAATGAAGGATAATGCCTTTCATAATCAATCAAATATGTTCTAACATCCAAATAATCATTTACTAACATATAATCATTATTATCATTCATATCAAACACTAATTATTGTTTAAATTTCTTTTTCAGATTATGTAGACAAAGAAATTTTGGCAAGTGTCCATAACGGATGAAGGATTCCCCACAGCGGACGACCAACTGTCTGCAGCGGATGAAGTATGAAGATGTTCAAGTACACACAGTGGAGGACAAAGTCACAGCTGATGAACAACTACTCATAGATGATGAACAACTAGTCCACAACGGATGTTCAAGATCCATAACAGATGAACACTCCACAATAGACAATAACAAAGCAAACACTACAAGTGTTCACAGCTAACAACAATCATACACAATGGACAATTCATTCATCATCCACAACATACATCCAATCATCCATAGTGAACAAGTCGTCATCCACGGTGGACAGCTTATAGACTTAGGATTTTATGTAATTTGTTTTTACATAAGGGTATTTTCATAAACGTACATAGTATGTACATAGGCCATAAATTGCCGTACACCCTAATCCTTTGTAAGCTTTTAAATAGATTATCAATCAAACAAGCATTTTATATTGATCTTAGCATTAAATCATACAAACACACAATCATACAATCATACAATCATACATACACAATAGATCATATCAATGATAATGGTTTTCGCACCATGATTATTTAGTATTGATTACACACACTTCCTGTTTGAGAGATTGAAAAAGTTCAGCGGGGGATTCAACCTTTGTTCATATAATAAAGTCAAATTCCAATTGGAGGGATAATGGAGGGAGTATTTAGTTGCATGGTTTGGGAGGAAGCATGGGTTATATTGAGATACAAAAACTTTTACATACTGATATTCACTAAGGAGATCTATGAGTTTTCCTCTAAAGAGGTGTTGTGCTAATTTTATGTTGAAGTTGGGGTGGGTATATACAATCCACATGTGACTAAGACAACTAGCTTGAGGGATCAACTACAAGGATACATACATCACTTGTTCATACTATCTTCACGAGAGCACATAGCACTAGATTGGTCATTGCTTGAGACTTATTTTTCTTATACTACTTTGTATGAGGTGTACCTGCACCCAATGTTTGTGGGAACAACTCCTTGACGAACTCACTATCGGTAATCCTTTAGTAACGTTAAGGACATATATTCAGATAAGATTCTAGCTCGGGCTTTTCCCTATTCTTATCTCTTGTAGACCAACTTGTGATGGGGATTTCGTCGCTAATTCATGAGAAATTTAATATCTAGCAACGAGAACATATCATAAATGGTAATCTCTATGAGAAATATAAAGTGTAATAGAATGTGTGTTAATCGGCAACCCATATTTTTTCCTTTCGACTTGTGTTATACACTCTTCATTAACTTACTAGTAATTATTATCATGATGCAATTGATGGTCTTGAAATGATGTATGCCATATAATTATACATATGTGTCTTACTACCAATTAATTCCCTCGAGCTTGTTTGGATGTTGTAATTGGTGTTCTCAGAACTAAAATCAACTATAGTGGTTTTGGAATCCTCATCTTTGTAAGTGGCAGCCTCTCATGTGCTAGTCTAGACTTTCCTATGTTTTAGAAAGCGTGTAGCCAATACCGTCTCACTAACATATTAGAAGGCCGCTAAGGCCTATCAGTTTATTAGTCAAGAAAACCATGACTTGAATAGAAATAGAGACTAGTTATGGCTTAGTATAACTCTATGTAGCCTAAATGGACTACATTAAAGGCTTACTAGGTCCCATTAGTGTGCTAGCCAGCATAACCATGTCTATAACATGAAAATGACTTTTTATAGCCTAAAGTGACGTTATGTTAGTAAAACCAACTCATTTAACACCACAAGACTCATTAGTGTAGTAGTCATTATTAAGCACGTGTCTAACACCAGAAGGACTTGTTATAGTCGTTGTAAAAATATGTAACCAAAACCAACTCATTAGCATGATATAGGGCCTATTAATTAGTCATCCATAAGCGTTTCTGTAATGCCTTGTTTTTGGTTTAAGCAATATTCTTTTTTATTATTTATATGTTTATTTACATTATCTGAAAATAGTTTTTATTTCTTAAATAAAATAAAACCAATTATTAACATAATATTTTATTGGTGATATGTATTTACTATGTGTCAGTAATAATCCTTCAATGAAAATGCACGGTTACAGTATAAAGATCCGTTATCCGTCACTTATACTCTTGTCGGTAATTTCTCGGTAATTTTCATAAAAAAACGTATTACTCACGCCTTTTTTATTTTTACGGAGTACCAACTGGATCCATTTTCACCAATGGACATGTCCCTCAATGAAAGTTACTACTTTGTAGGAAAACATATAGATTGTGTTATTTAACCTTTTTATTGATGGTTAATGTTCAATCTTAGTTTAAATTTAACTTGTTTTATTTTTATATGTTTAGTGTACTTTCAAGTTGTTTTTTGTGTTTGGATAATTAATGTTTGAAGTTCTGTTATTACAAATTTATATTTCAAATATTTTGTTTATGACACCTAGTTTTAAATTTTTGTTTTAAGATGTTGATGCAATTTTATCTTACAGTCTTAATATAGTATCCGTTACTCATGCCAAAACAATGTTGTCTATTTTTCTCACTCGAAGTTCACAACTTTTGCTTTGTTACGAAAGTTGAGATTTTTGTTGAAACTGGTCAACAATTCAATCCTTCTCTCACACAACTACACTTAAAATTAGAGTTATGTCCTCATCAAAAAACTAAAACAATCAAAACACATAGATCGTGTTTGAGGCCAATCATTTCTTATGATTCTAATATCTCTCACATAGACAATGAATATTTAATTTCTCATGGTGTTAGAACCACTTTTTAAGGGACTTATCATCTTTGAAAGGTTAGCCCATGTTGAAATATATATCTAGTGTCAATTTAATGTTAACCATATAATTCATATAATTGTTCTCTAATTGTTTGTTTGTTGTTTATTTTTTGTTTACATGGTGATATGATGATGGTCTGTTGTGCTCGTGAGGTTTTTATTATGCTACTGAGCTTGAAGCAGGTTGAAGTTGAAAGCAGTCGAGGTCATGAGATGATGTGTGTCACGAGTTGATGTATTTTATTGAAATTAGAAGCCTTTGGAAAGTTGAAGGAGCTGTTTTGTCAAAGATAACACTTGGAGGGCTTGGTGTGCTTGGTTCAGAAGTGCTTATTGATTATATCTTGCAATTCAAGGAAGATATTTAAGCAGATGAGCATATTGGGGTTCCTCAATTTTTACCCCTGATGTGGTTTTCATTCATTCATGTCACACATAGTTTGTGTCTTCGTCTCCTCCATTTATTAAGGATTCTATCTCTAGTAACCATGTAGATTCAGAAGCTCTTGTCTCTATCCTTCCCTAAAGTCATCATCTTCTTTGTTTGTCTTTTAGGGTTTGCTATATTTGAGTCGAATCGTTAATCTTTTTCTAGTTCTTGGTTATAGTGTTCAATCTATTCTTTGTTTTGTTCAAGTTCTTGTTCACAGGGGCGAAACTTCATTGTTGGGGGGGGGGGGGGCTTTTTTTTTGTCAATAGTGTAAATTTTCGGCTTAATAGTGTAAATTTTCGGCTTAATAGTGTAAATTTTCCGTCCGGAATGGAAATTTTTTAATAAATAGTATTCGGCCCCCGTAAAATAGTTTAGTTTCACCCTCACACCCATAAGCTTTGACTCAAACTCCGCTTGTTTAACTTCATTGGGTATAAACTTTTTATTATAATAATATTTGGATTTATCATTTCTTGTCAGCCAAGCCAACTATCATAAACTAAAAGCAGTAACTTTACGTGTATTATTCAACCTTCAAACTAACAAATATTGCTTTGTAAAATATATCTTACCCACCGTACTTAAGTTTAAAGTCATTCTCTCATCTATGGTTAAAAGTGTTAGGATGAAGGATTAGGGTTTAATGGTAAGAGATGAGTCTCGCAACTTCTTAGTTGTGAGTTTTAGTTTTGCTCAAGGTAGAAAAAGATCCTTAAAAAATCTTATATGTTGTTAAAAAAGATTTAAAACTTTAAAAAACTATCACATTATTTCTTCTGAGACTAACCTTTCACGATTTATCTAAGTCATGACACAAGATGCAATAACTAAGAGGTTTACGTTTAAAGTACTTGCCACAAATTGGAATTTAACAACCTTTGAGGCAATTGTTTTTTATTAATTTAAGTTTTTTTTTGGATTTTAATAATCTCAAGTTTCATTTATTGGTCGGGATTAATCCAACTCTGTAAATATTTACAGATACTCCAAACTTTGAGTTTATTTTATTCCAACGATCTCTTACTAACAGCGAAAGTTAACGCCGTTAGTTTTTTGATGACGTGGACTGTTTTTATGGCCAAAATATTAAACAGAATATTGAAAATCTATAATAAGATCCGTCAATTTGAAACTTACGCACCAAAAATCCGGTTAATCTCCACCTGCTGATCTGAACCACCGAACTCATCGGAGGTAGATTTCAGGTGATTATGGAGGCTAGACAATGAAAAACGAACCTAATTGAGAGTTGGTGATTGAGTTGAAAAATTGCTCAAAGTTGGCCCATTTCATCAAAAAAACTAACGAGGGTTAACTCTCGGTTAGTAAGAGGTCAATGGAAGAAAATAAGTTCAAAGTTAAGAGTGACTGTAAACATTTATAGAGTTAGGAAAAATCCCGGCCAATAAATAAAAGTTAAGATTATTAAAATCCAATAACATTTAATTTAAACATAATTCCAAAAAATAGTAAAAATATATCAAACGATTCAACATGTTTTGCAAATCTGTTATGTAAAATATTGTCGAAATTTAAGTAAAAAAATATTAAATGTAATTAGAATGGTATATATCCTGCTTAAAGTCTTAATTGTTGGTTTTGCCTTTTTAGAAATCGTCATTGCATACGCATACAAAGAGGCGCCACCTCCAAGCCTTCTTTAGTAATTTTTTATTTCTTCGATTGTTTTTGAAGCCATTAAATATATTACTTGATATAATAATTTCAATAATCCATTTTAAAAATATTAATTTAAAGTACAATAAAATATATGACAAAGCTAGCTAGTATTCTAAATATTATATAATTAAATATTTAATATAATACATACTATAAAATAAATTAGTTACCATATCAGAATAAATTAAGACGTTAAAAATAAAGCATTATGGCCTAGTTTGTGATTATAATAAGTAGCATACTGTAAACATTACAACATTTGAGAAACGTGTTACAATTTTTATAAGATCTTCTAGAAGCTTACAAACGAGGTGTAATTTTCCTATGACCCATTCTTAGAGAATTATGTGTGGTATATTGGTTAATTTATGATAACTTAACAGATGAGTTTATCTTTGTACGGGTTTAAGTTATTTATGAGTTGAACTCGCGCACAACTAAATTGGTTGTATTTGGGTCAACTTGACATGCTTAATTGCTTATGGTTTAATTTGTTAAACCGTTTATTTTTATTATTGAAAATTTGTTCCTTTATGTTGTTTTATAACAACATTTAAATGGCAATCTAAACTTTATTAAACCCAAACAAAAATCGTTAATTTCACACCCAGAGAATTAGAACACCTGAAACCAAAGACAACCTAAACCGAACAAAAGACAAACGACTCTCAAATTACAATCCGGATGATCCGATACAAAGAACCATAGTCAAAACTCAAGAACACACAAGGTTAAATTCGTTGTAGCGACACAATCCTAATACAAAGACGGATTAAAAAAGAGCATCTAGATAGAAAGGATAGAGGCTGTTCTGATCATAGATCTTGATGAAGACGAAGACTAGACGAAGATGTATTGAAAAGAAGCAGTCTTCTCTTAATTTCTTTCTTTCAATAAGATGAATTGAAGGCTGTTATAATAACGTCCACTAGTATGACCTCAGTCCAACTGGCCCATCAACTTAACTTTAGCCCATTATGTCACACCTTTAATTCAATCAGTTGCATGTAGAGGTGCACATAGGAACCGAGTACCCGACCCGACCCGACCCGGAACCGATCGGGTTCAAACTGGTACTATGCTAAACCGGTTTCAACTCGGAAAAAAGCGGTGGTTTGGTACCTGTTTGGGATATTTTTGGCCAAAGTGGTTTGGAACTGGTTTTTACCCAACCCGGATCAGGAACCGATTCAAAAAAACGGTTTGGAACCGGTTCCGACCGTTAAAAAATTTTTGTTTAATTGTAGAAGAAATAGATACCAATTGAAGAAGAAATACACGAGATATGTATTTGTTTAAAAGAGATGTGTATTTGTTTAAAACACCACATAGATGCGGCCGAATGAAAACAAAATAAATCAAACCTTGAAAAAAAATACCAATTGAAGAAAAAATACCAATTGAAGAAGAAATACGCGAACAAAAAGTACAAACCGGACGATCGTCACTGCTCTCCGACGAAGAACTCGCTTATGATTTGTCTCAACGCATTGACACACAAGCCGACGAAGACGATTAAATTTAAAAAAATTATATTCGCAAGATATATCTTTTATTTTGTTTAAAAATATATATAAGTGTTTATTTTTAAATTTATTTTTATTATAATTTTAAAGAAACACCACTCAATAAAACACATATTTGTAGTTGTTTCAATTAACCTACTTTTAATTAAATTGTTTAATTTAAATATTATTTATTAAAATTAAAAAAAAATCGTTTTTTGGAACCGGTTTTTGAACCCGAACCGGTTTGGACCCGAGCCGGACAGGTTCCAACCGGGTTGGGTTTTATTGGCCCAAACCCGGTTCCGGACCCGACCCGGTTCTTGGTCAAAACCGGTTCCGGAATCGTTGACCTGAAAACGGTCCGGTTCGAACCCGCAGAAAAACCCGTTTTTGCACCAGTAGTTGCATGCATGGGGCAAGAATGGGTCCATCGCTCTGAAAATAGTAATCAAACAATATAAACTAAAATTAGATAGATATGTTTCATATGTGTAGCCATTTATAATTGAAATTTTCAAACGCTATACCTTTAAAACCCATATTGAAGATCTCACTTAAACACCATATACACATGTTGCATGCATGACTTTTTTATCTTTAGCATAAGGATTATTTACTTTCTTTTTTGTCCCATTAAGTTTTGCTATATGTGACTTTATACCCTATACTTATACATTTGTTTTTTATACATTCTTAACTTTTATACATTTGTTTTTTATACATTCTTAACTTTTAAGTTTTTATGTTCCTCTTATAAGTTTTAAATTTATTTATTTTTAAGAAATCTGAATATGTTCTTATGAGGTATTATTTTTATCAACGTTTCTATTTGAATTTAATTTAGAGCAAAGTTGTGCGTCGAATGATACAAGTAATTGAAGCATAAGCGTATAGATCCGCTCAAAGCTTATTTAATTTTCAAATTTCTATAGTTTCCTTTCTTCTTATTATTATAACTTTTATACTATGATATCTCATAAAACCCATACATATGTGTGTTAATTTTTATTAACGTTAATATCCTTAACCATGAAATTTATGTGGTCGTGACCCACTTATTTTTATTAACGTTCACACGTAGATTTTTTTAGCAGTTTCATTTTTCCTATATAAACTTTCGAGTATTATGGCTGCCTGAAAAAGTAGATGGAGCATAAGTTAAATGTAGAAGACTATATAAGGCTCAGCAAAACAACAAAAGCTGAATGAAAATATTGATGATCAAGATGCAAAAATGAAGAAGTCAAGTGAAACTGGATGTCACGCGAGAAGAAGGAGTCGCGCGAAAGGCTGATCCGCGCGAAAAGCATGTGTCGCGCGAGAACTTTTGTTTTAGTATAAATATGTATTTTTCGCTTTTGTAGCTAAGTCTTTCCAGTTCAGATAGTTCTAATTTGCTTTGTAATCTGTTGGATCATGATAAGGCTGGTGCAACCAAAACCATTTCATAGTCATTTTTGGTGCTACATTGAAGGGCTTCCGAAGCTAAGCATGAGATCTTCCGAGAGTCTGAAGAACAACAGCTGAAGATATCTACTGAAGACAAAGTCTGAAAGCTTCTGAAGACAAAGTCTGATGAAAGAGCTGAAGACAAAGTCTGATGAAAGAGCTGAAGACAAAGTCTGAGCTTCCGAAGACAAAGTCTGATGAAAGAGCTGAAGACAAAGTCTGAAAGCTTCTGAAGACAAAGTTTGATGAAAGAATTGAAGACAAAGTCTGCTTCCGAAGACAAAGAAGACTCCAAGCCTCGGAAGAAGCAGTCTTCCGAAGTATAAGTGCCTTCGGAAGATGTTATACTTCCGAAGCACTTTATC
>BJCO01466339.1:0-10947 GCA_018326465.1 Flaveria floridana
ATAGTTGTTTTAGGTTATTATGACTTGGATGTGTTAAGTTCATCATAAGTGTGTTTGTTTAACATGATTAATTGACACTTCATATACTTAGCCAAGATATAAACGTATATTTTATTTTTGTAGGAGCAAATTTCAAGTCTATTTCAAAACGCGCAATTTATGTCACAAATGACGCAATTAATTGCTTCGCAAAAGGCTCCAAATCAAGTCGAAGAAGAGGATTCAGACGAGGGGGATGAATAGCATAGTTTATGATTGTATGACATTGCGTAATCTAGATTTTAAGCTTTTAAACATGACTTAATTATCTATGTATGATTGGATGATATTTTGTAATCTAGATTGTAGTTTATGTATGCAGTTTATGTATAATTTTATGATATTGTGTAGTGTAATCTAGATTTGATAAACCTAGGTTTATTTTGGCTGGAAAACAGGATTTTCAAAAAAAAAAAACTAAAAAAACTAAAAAAAGACCATTAGCGGCGACATATGTCGCCGCTAATAGTCACAAAATACCATTAGCTGGCGACTATTATTAGCGGCGGTTTTGTGTTTTTTAGCGGCGACTTATTAGCGGCGATTTTTTGGTCAATAGCGACGAACTTTTAGTGGCGACTTATTAACGGCGACTAGTCGCCGCTAATAGTAATAGCGGCGACAACTGGGGGTATTAGCGGCGACATATGTCGCCGCTAACATGTTACTTTCTATGAGGCGAATAGGTCTAAATGAACCAATTCAACCTATTTATTTTAACTTAAGATCACTCAAAGAAATGGCTTTTAGTTTGTTTAAACTTGTGACAAACCTCACAAGAGAAACAAAAGATGAATGAGAGGATTCAAATTTAAAGTTAAATTTTAATACATTCAACACTTGATTAGATAGGTAACCTAACCTAAAACGTTATAAGTTTTTAATGCCTTTACTTGAACTACGACTATTACACACCTTGAATTGTCTAAATTTATCATTAACTGAATACAGACCGTCTACTTGTTTACCAATCCTTAAAAAACTTTTAACTTTAAATCTTGAAGATAGAATCTAAATTCATCAAATAAGAAAATCACTTGCTAACCAACCTGTTAACAAACAAAAGATTCACACTATATTATGGTATAACTAACATACAAAAAAAGTAATATTCCCATCTAACTTGCAAACACACTTTTGTAAAAGTGCTGTTGGGATGTTAATTGTAACAACCCACACTTTTATCAAGTAAACATGCATAATTGATACAACAAAAGTATAAATCTTTCATACTTCAATCTATAATATCTATTACAATAGAGTATAATCTCAAGCTCTTAAATATCTTATCACTAGTTACATATGATAGTATACTCGACATCAGCTATTACTACTGAGCTCATCATAAACATTTATAAGCCACATTGATGGTTATGCATACATAATATGGGTTACGATATTTGGGCCAATAGCGACAAGACCTTCCTTACTTTTACTAAACCTACTTGCTATGGACTTGTCAAGACTTCCGACCATCAAATGAGTAAAGGAACATGTTTTGATGTGTATGGGACACCCTTGTCCTTTTACAGCTTGTTCAACACACCCCATAAACATATAAGGAGCTATACATACCCCTATCGAACTATGCATAAAGTAGCATTCACTTTAATTACCAGTATAGTTAGGATGAGAATATTATCGTAGTATAAACACTTATATAACTCGTCCTGGCTTTAGTGTTACTATGACTAACCAAAATTTTGTCCATAATCAAGACAAAGACAATCATAAACAGTAGTTAAGGAATGGATATGATACCACCAAGTTATTAGTGTTGTTAGCTTTGGATAGTCCTTTATAATTTAAGCACGAGTGATCAGTACCCATGTCTACCCATGCCTATACTAGGGTCAAGTCACCTAATATCTACCCTATTATGACTAGAAGCCTTCCTCATATAACACTAAACGTATAAGTTAAATTTAGACAAACTATTACGTCGGTTTACGCCACTATAAGAAAATAAACCTAATGCAACTCGGGTAAAATGTTAAATGAAGACTAGAAATGGTTGCATCAGGCCAATTCAATCTTTTATCAAGGGCTGCTTTAAGCAATTGCATTAGATCTAATGCAACATTCTCAAGATCTAATGTAAACTCTTTTAAAAGTGTTGCATTTAATATTCAAATTCAACCTTTATATATGTTTTTTGACGATCTAATGCAACTTTCGTTTTAGTTAGTTATCTAAATGCAACTTTGTCTACATTGAAATGCAACTATTCTTATACTTAAAAGCAAACTTTATTATAGCTTAGTTATAAAAATGCAACCTTTTTCTTGGCTAAATGCAACTATTGTTGTCTTTTTATTAGGAAAAAAACAACATTTTTATAATAAATAAAACACTTTTACGATTCTAATTAATTACAGCAAATAGAACCATTTTTATACCAAATGCAAATTCATAACATAAATTTCGATTATAAAAAGTAAATTCAATTGCCAAATGCATCCGGATTCTGCCCTGTTGTCCATACTCCAAACTTTCCAATTCTAATCGCCAACCCAAAATCCTGTTAATAGCAAAGTAAATTCAAACTTTGAATCAAAATCTCAAGAATCTTAAATTTAAAATTACCTTTTGTTTTTGCAGTGCATATGTGACTGTGGACTTACCTGTTGTCTTTGCAGTGCATATTCGGAGAACAATAAAACTTGCAACCTTTGAAAAATTTTCTGAGTGAATAAGAAACTGAAAGAGACAAATAGTCGATGAGATGTGATTTGATGATGTTTGATTTCCCCTTTGGTTTTGCCACAATAGACTCCATTGATGTCGAGTGATTGTTGAGTTCCCCCAACTATTTGTGTAATCTTTTTTTAATAAGATAATTGTTTTAAAGGTCCTAAGTTTAATCGAACTAATTTGGAGGACCTATTAAAATGGATGGCCAAGGCCCTAGCTATAATAGCTTTGGGCTTGGGTCGTCCTTGACTATAAATAGACTTTTTTACATGGTCAAAGATCTTATTTTAGTTTCTCATAATACCCTAGAGCAAAGTTATAGCTTATAGAAATCGAACTCACAATAACACTCTAACACAACATGTGCTCTAATTTCTTAAAAAACTGTTTTCTTTTTATTTATTTGTTTATTTATTTATTATTATGGTTCCAATTTTTGTTCACCATGGGATGGTGTTTTATTAGTGTTACAAAACGTCAATCATGTTGGTTTGTTACATTTAAATGTTATTGATTGTCTTTATTTTCCCATGTTGTATAATTTCAAGCAACAAAGGAAAACTTCCAAGTGGCGTGAAAAACATAATTAATAAAAGAACATAATGTGACTTGTAGGATTTATGATAAAGAATCTTGATACGTTATCAAACAACATAATTTAGATTTTTTCTTAACTTCTATTTGAATATTTTTCTTTGCGGAGATTTTGTTGCCAAAAACAATTTTCAATCATCAATGCCAAGCAATCAATATTAGAACTCGGGAAGATTAACCTAACATTGTACGTACCTTTTTTTTTGGTTACCATATTTTGATGGTCATAATAATTGCTATCTGACCACTGAAAATACACCATATGTTTTTTGCATATCAAACAACTACGTTGGACAGTTATTCCCAAGAAACAACATATGACAGCATTGCTTTTAACATATGATCTTAAATGGTCAAACAAAATGCAACATTAATCAAGGAAGCGTTTAAAAGGGTTTTAAGGCATTATCACAAGTTAATACTAAGTGTATGATTATTTGGTGAAATAATTTACATGAACAATCCTTAATATCGAATGTTATCGTTATTTATAAATAATAAGCAAATTGAATTACAATAACCCTAACTATTACTCATTGCTCGATAATAATTTATACTTGTAATTTGACAAATTATATTCTCAACATTCACTTTTATTACCAGTGGCAATTCTAAATTATAATCATCATAGATTTAAGATTGGCTTGTACTTATTTTTACTTAATTTTGTTTGGATGTTATTTTATTTTATTCATAAATATTATTGTAAGTGAAATAGAGTGCAAATCAAACGTAAATACATATGATCATGTTACTAGAATTGTAATTGGCAATAAAAATAAAAGTTGTGAGTGTCAATGGTCAAATCAATAGCATGAATTATTATCGTCCACTAATAATTTAGATTATTAAAATCTAATTTGTCAATAACTAAATAATTAAGTTCTTGTTTTTTGTGATTTTATGATAATGGCAAGTTAAAAGTAAGAGTGTTCAAAATCTAATATCTTATAATCCGAATCCAAAATTTTGAATTAGAATTCGGATATCCGGACATATATTTGAATTATAAAAAAGCATTTATTCTTATAATTTTTATAACAATCTAATATTTCTTTAAAAAGAGTTTTCGGATATCCATAGTTTTATAAAAATATCCGAAATACCTGAAAATATTCAATAATTTTAATTAATATTTATTATTTATTTCGGTTGATTCGGGTATACGAATATCCAAAAATTCTCAAAAATAATATTTGAATCCAAATCCAAAATTTTGGACGGATATTTCAGATTCAGATTCGGTTTTGGATACGGATATTTTTAACACCCCTAACTAAAAGTGCAATTAACTCATACTTTTTATTAGCTTAGGCATAATAGTAATGATGAATAGGGGTTAAGGGTTGGGTTTATGCACACCTAATTCATCTAAAGGTTGCAAACCATAATCCCACAACCTCAAATCATCCCGACCACCATAATCATTCAGCCACCTACATCGGTTGTCGCCTGCCACTTATTTCCACCCTCAAACCATCTTCCTCACCAACCATATGCCTCAATGTAAGGTTTGCACTTAAATGCTGATGCAAAGAAAGATCATCCACTACACAGACAACAAAACCGCTTATTTCCACCTCAAACTATCTATCTCACCAACCGATTTTTACATGTAACTACACAGGCAACACAACCACGTTGCTATGTTATCGTCTGAGAAAGATCCTGGTTTCTCAGTTGTTTGTTGATTCTTAACTCTATCAAACTACTTTACCTCCATTATATAGATGCTCCACTATATGAAGATCAACTTGTAGAGTTTTAGAAGACCTGTCAAGAGATTATTATGGATGGGGAGAAGACACTATCTGCACAATGCAAGACAAGACAATTTTCATCACTCCAACCACCATTAACACCTATCTCAGGCTGAATGATGAAGAACATGAATTGTCCTTCCCGAAATCTGATATGAACCAATCCTTCAAGCAAATGAGCTATGAGGATGATTACTCAGTAAAAACCTTAAGAAAAGGGAAAGTTTCCTCCTAGTGGAAGTACCTCCTCCATGTTGTCATCCACTATTTATCAAACAAGCATGGAGGCTGGGATTAAGTTCCAGAGGACCTTTCCTATATAGTCTATGGCATGGTTCAAGGTGTCAAGTTCAGCTACTCTCAATTTGTATATAAAAATTTGCTTGCAAATCTAGACTCCTTAGAATATTACATGTTCCCTAGGTATGTTAAACACATTCTTAACTATGAACCGGGCTCACAGTTAAGGGGAACATGTAATGTTCTTAAAATAGGACGGATGAAGCTCGACATCTTCAAGACAATGAGAAAGCCCACTGTGGGCTTCTCCAGACCTTGTCCTAAAAATGTTAGAGCTCATTGCTCGAGGTGACAACCTAGCATCACCAAGTAGCGTTGAACCCCCACTTTCTACATCCAAACCACCCACATAACCACAAATTACCCTTACCTACTCAAGAAGATCCAAACAAACCCCTGCACAAGCTACTCAGGTTATGCAGACCCCTATATCCTCACCCATGCATGAGGAAGTGGAAACTTGAGCACCCACTACACTGAGGAGCAAACCACTCCTATCACTTTATGGATTAGTGCTAAGGTTTCTCATGCTCAACCTGATGAGCTCATAATGCCAACAACCTTAAGTCTTCAGGCAGAGTCTCAAAAATTTCATGAACAACCTTCATAGGAAAGTTACCATCCCCAGCCTCTAGATCTCAATCAACCCATACCTAACTTTGAATTCTATGATAATGAAGACAGGGGATCCAGTGAGTACTACAAGTCTCTCTTCTCCAACCTTACTCAATGATAGATGAGTGCTCTTGCCTCACCCATGTCTAGCCCACATCATCCACCCACATCTGATGTGGAGTTCTCTTAACATGTTCAACAGATCCATATGGAAGAGGCTCTTGCTTCTGCAAATGATTACATCTTTAAGACCTCAACCACGGCAACCCAGCCCATTGACACTTCAACTAAAGCAGTTACGGTGTAGGGGAAATCAAGCAGCCAAGAACTTAGTGCTAGTGATGAGGAATAAGACCTTCATCCTATTCTATCATACCCCCATGATTCTTTTGATGAAGATGAGGGGAATCTAAACTAAAGGTTCAAAAATTGACTAAAACCTACAACTATTTAGTCTCAAAGGTTAGTCACCTGAAATCTCAGGTGACAACCTTACAAAAGAGGGTCAATGACTAGCAACTTGAGATCACTGATCTCAAGGGCAAGTTAGCTAAAAGAACACTCAGGAGGACTCAAGCATGGCCACAAGGACATGTGGATGTGGTGGACCTAACCTCTAGCTCACATGTGTAAAAAGGTGATTCTACTAAAAAGGAGGAGAAGGTCCTACTTTCCATCACACAACCTGGGAGTTCTTCTCAGAGTATGGACATAAAGGATTCATATAAGGTTTATACTTAAAGTCTGATGCAACCAAAGCAACCAAAGAGCTCTCAACATGCATGCATGAAGTCGTAGTATAGTTACTTTGAAAGTTATACATAACTCAAAGGAAATAAGCTAAGTGTAAACTCTTCCGAAGCCAATTGACAATTCTTCTGAAGCCAAAGATGAAGTCTTCCAAAGCTTTAGAGACAAAGTCTTCCAAAGCTAAAAACTGATTTCTTCCAAAGACAGAGAAGACATGCTTTCTCTGATCACCTTTTGACAGAAACCTGAATGAAAACTCACCAACTTAGATAAGTTGATGAAAAGGTCCATGCTTTTGTCAACTATAGATTATGGTCATTGGTCTATAACTTTATACTTTTGTACCTTTTATTGTTTTTGTAATATATTAGAATTTGAGCTATGGCATGTCATATTCATAAGTCAAAAGACAATTTGCCTTTGACTGTACATTAATTTTGTTGTCTAGATTTGTGTTTCTAGCTAGATTTCATAGTATAGCCGGCTGTAGGATATAGTATAAAGTGTCTCAAGTACTTGTATTTATCTTTATGCTTTGTAACACTTGTAATAGAACTTGAGAGCGATATATAACATTCTTGAAAACCAAATACTATCTTGTTCTTGTTCCTATTCTGTCTCATATTTACTTGTGTTCTTAGTATCATCAATCTAAAACCGGTTCCTTATTTGATCTGTTAAGTGCCTTGAGTCTGTACTCACAGTGAAACTGTTGCATTGACCCCCTTTAACGGTCCTATAATTGGTATCAGAGCATTTTAGGCTCTTGATTGTAAGATCTCACCATCTTAAATCCCTTCAGTTTTGTAAAACACTTAACAACTCAAATGGCAGCTCTTACCAATGTTGATATAGAAACTGGTACTATGACAAAATCTCCACTGATAACTCCTGATGACTTTTATACTTGGTGCTAAAGAATGGAAGGATTCATCAAGTCTCAAGACAGCAGGATGTGGGGATCTGTTGTCTCAGGACCTTATGTACCATGCACCTCTTCAGCTATTGCTGGTGGTGCCATGGCCACCCTATAAACTACTCTTCCAAACTCTATCTACAGAGGCTTCAAGAAGTGCAAAACTGCTAAGAAACTATAGGATGCACTAAAGCTTATGTATGAGAGTTCTAATAAAGCAAAAGAAAACAAGAAAGACCTCTTAAATTAGCAGTTTGAGAACTTCACCTTCAAGACAGGTGAAACCATGACTCAAATATATTCAGGTATGTTAAGATTGTGGATACTCTAATGGATGTTGGAGTAACTCTTGAGAACATGGACATTGTGAGGAAGTTTATGTCCTCTCTTCCAAGACAATGGACACACTATTATGTGGTCATTAAGAGGACTGAAAATCTCAAGACCCTTACTCTCACTAAGTTGTATGGTATCTTTAGTGGATATCAGATGGAGACGAATATGCAAAATCCATCTGGAAACTCCAACAATCAGCAGAGTTCGCCCATTATGTGGTTGAAACGGATTGCAGAGAACCACAACATCACCTCATCTATTACCCGAAAATCTTACAAAAGGGTCCTTTCGTCGCCTTTTCGGAGACGCTAAGGGAGAGCTACATCTAAGGAAGCCCATTATAAGAGACAAGCTCTTCTCAAGCCTTTGTGTCTACTGATGAAAGCAGTGACAACTTTCTCTTCACTCTTGAAAACTTGGACTGTATCCATCCAGATGATCTGTAATACATAGAGATAGTCCAGCAGATGGCTCTTCTTACTTAAAGAGCCTAGAAGTTCTACGAGATGATAGACAGGAAGTTTCCAAGCAATACAACCAGCAAAAAGTTTGGGCTGGATAAAAGCAAGGTGAAGTATTATAACTATAGCCAAATAGGACACTTTGATAGGGAATGCAAGGCACTAAGAAAAACTAGTGGCCAAGTACAACCCAAACCAAACTACACTAACGGAGCTCCATACACTGAGAAGCCTAAGTAGCAAGCTAAAGTTGCTGTTAAAGAAGGAGGCTTTAACTGAAGCTTTCAGGCTGAAGATGCATCTTCAAACCAAGCACTAATGGCTGATCATGAAAAAGCCAAGGTATTGGAACATCTTTGTACTCCTGAATGTATTGCTAAAGTTAATAGATATAGCTCCTATAACTTGGAGTTGAGATTTGACCTTGAGTCCTTAAACGTCTTAAAAGCTTATTTTAAAAGAGCTAAAAATGATTATAAACTTAAAATAGAAGATCTAGAGAAAACCATTTCATCTCTTAAGCATGAACACACTAACTACAGGACTTAATTTAAAGATCTCATCACCAAGTTAACTGAATGCCAGGCTGAGCTTGTGATCAGTAAAGCTGGGGTAGAAAAATAAGTTCTTAAAGAAGAGAACTTCAAGAAAATTATATCCTCATCCTTGCATGCAAAGGTTTGTTATTAGAATAAGCAGGGATTGGGATCTACGGAGATAGCTCCTCCATGCAATCTACTATCTGTAAGATTTCCAAGGTGTGAAACTTGTCAAGATGTGCTTCCCCTCATAGACCCCATTCAAGAAGAGGATAAGGATGAAGAGGAGATAGTGAAGGATGGATCTGGGATGAGTGAAGAAGATAATCTTAAGAAGGGTTATTATTCTCCTAAGAAGAGGAAAGAATCAGGGATGACCAAGTCTAAAAGGAAGAACTTGATTAGAGCAGCCAAAAGAAGATCAAAGAAGGCTCAAGAGATCAAGGTCACCTTCAACTACAAGCATAAACAAGTCTTTATCTTTGCAAAATTTAAAGTGGAGAAGGGTGAAGATTTAACTATGGACTCTAGTAGTAGGAGTTCTAGTTCATGTTCAACTCATCCCTATGGAGAAAATAAGGGGTTGTTTGATGTGGTCAGCAGTGGAGACTGAGTCAGAGGTGTCAAAAACACTGACTGGGTCAAAGGGTAAAGCAAGGATGGGTCAGCATGGTTGACTCGGTCAGAACCTATTTTTAATAAATGAAACGCGCTGACTGGTTGACCAAATCAGCAGTCAGCAGTGAGAGCATTAGTCAGATGCAATCAAATAGCCCCTAAGGCTGATTAGCTTTGCATCACTACTACACAACCTAAACCATCCAGTTTCATGAGCAATCCTTACCCTACTAAGCCTGCTACATCATCTGAGAAGATGAAGATGGAAGTGGAAAGGAAGCCAGTTGATTGCATCAGGTGTGCTAGTACTTCTTATCTTGCCAAGTACTGCATCTACAATCCCAAAATTACTATACACATGACCAAGAAGAAGACTTTTGACAAGAAGAAGAAGATAGCTTCGAAAGGAAAGTCCTTTCCTTCCAAAAGCTCCAAAGTGGAAAAGAAAGTGGAAACTTACTTTCGGATAGAAAATTTGGACTCGGAAAAAAAGAATGCTTTCGAAGTACTAAAACTTGCTGCAATGAAGGCAAAATCTTCCGAAGTTCTAGTCTCCAAAACATCCAAAGTTATCAAAACTTTCGAATTGTTAAAGGTAAAGTCTAATATTTTAAAGATGGTGTGGAAGATAAAGGAAGATCATGTGACTGAAAGTCCTTCATCAACAACAGCGGATGATCCATAAAGCTTGCATATAGGATCAATCACTGTTGCATTGTCTTCAGTTCACTTTGAAAAACCCAAGACCAACAAGTCTTGGGTTTACAAATATAACTAACCATTTTTTTGTGCAGGAAGAGCTAAAGACAAAAAGACGAAATGTATGGATCATTGATAGTGGCTGTTCCAGTCACATGACAGGAAATGGCTCTTTGCTTTAAAACTTTTAGAAAATTGGAGGGCCAGTTGCTTTTAGAGGAGATGCAGGTGGTTACATTACTGCAAGGGGCAGGGTCACAAATAGTAAGCTCAACATTGAAAAGGTAAACTTTGTCAAGGAGCTTGGGTACAATCTACTAAGTGTATCCAAATTTTATGATCAGAGACATAACATGCTCTTCACTGAGCATGAGTGCATTGTTATCAAGCCTGGGGTGGTCATTTCTTAAGAGCATATCCTGCTTAAAGCTCCCAGGAAAGGGAACATGTATAAGATGGATTTGTAAGAAACATCTCCTTCAGGAGAAGTTTCTTCCTTTCTATCTAAAGAAAATAGTGATAAGTTGTTGGACCAAAAGAACCAATGAGCCAGATCAGAAAAACCTCTAAGTCCCACAAGACATCACAACAACTGCTGAAAGCATCATCAGCTGTTTGACAAAGAC